>DWHK01001849.1:0-10584 GCA_018247855.1 Graphium androcles
CCAGCTCAGCATTATGTTGACCTTAGCCAACGCTGGTATTCTGCTGGCACCTATGTCTTACTCCCCTGTTGCTAATTCTTTATATGACATATATTTCGATACATTTTGCGCAATTAATTGAAAGTACTAACATTTATTATTAAGAAACCTAAAAAGAAGATGCATCTAGTTTAGTTTTATCATTGTTTTCTAGTAAATTGTAAATAATTAAAACATTATTAGATGTATACAGCTGGATTTTGTGTATTATATGCTATGAAAATAGCAATTTCGTTTTTAAAGTACAAAGGCAAATACAGTTACTTGTCTCACCTTAAAGTAGATTTTATATAAAAAAATAATATCTTAATAAAAGAATGGATCAGCAGCTGTGGTGATGAATTTCTGTTTCCTTTCAAATTAAAGCTTTCCCTGACATAATAGAACAGTTTTATTCTATTTTCATTGCATTATTGGAACAACAGAAGGAATTATAGATAGGTAGTGAAATTTTTTTTTAAATTGCCATATACATTGTGACTTAAAATTTAGATTTTTGGGTTTTCAATTCACCCTACATGTCAACAGCCATATTAGAATTTAAGGAATGTTCAGAGAATGTGATATTAAAGAATGACATGCGCTTTAGCTTGCAAAAGATTCAAATCTATAAAAAAAAATTCTGTAATTACATAGATCTAATTAATTATCTGCTGCCAAAATATGCTCGTGTATCTATTTTGAGATACTTCGTGTTTTGCACTTATAAAGTGTAAAGAACTATATCTACTCTTATCCTTTCCTTAGCTGGTTTAATAATTTTAACGTTTATTTTTTATCATTTTTTAACATTCTGTTTGTCTTCTTAATAAACCTAATTTTAATATATTTTTCACTTTGTGAGTAACCTGGGGTTCTAGTGCTCTGAGACTCATTGGCAACCTTTTCCATCCTATATAGACAATTACATAAAGATTGGATGGAATGATAGCCCAGGATAAAAGAGAAAGACCGTTGGCCAGCAATTCGACAAAACAGGTTGATAGAAAAAATATTATGTACTCGTATACAAAAATGTTAGATTACTGTACACAAGAATCGTCTTTTGTGAGGTTTGTCATATATATGTATCTGAGTTACGTTTTCAGTTTGTTTTAATTGATAACACATTAATTTCTTTTGGTTGGACTATTGAATTATTAGCCTCATCTAAGGTATATTCAAAGTCTATGATATTATTTAAAGATTTGGCATGCTCATCGCTGCACTGATGGAATGAACCCACAATTTCATTCATGTTGTCACGCTGTCTACTATTTCTACATCATTCAAAAAAGCTCATTTTTTAAATTCCGAGTTCTTTTTAATAATCTCTTTAATTTCCTCCCCAATTTTCTCACTCTAGAAATATAATTAAAAAAATAAAACCTAACAGAAAATAATTTAATTTATTATGATATTGTTTTTATATATATTATTCGCAAAGTCTTGGCTTTTATATATTTATAAAAATGTGTGTAAATGTAAAAAGTAAAGTTAAGTAAATCTGCCTGTGGCAAAAGTTTTCATCTACAACTTTGCTTCCCACTTGTCAAGCAGAGTAAGATAGTAATGGTGCCAAAATGTGATAAATGACGTTACTCACTTTATGCGGGCTGTGTTTAGATATGTTAATGTAAAACGAAGAGATAATATTAAAATGCTCCCCGGGATTCTGTCGTATTTTAAAATTCTGCCGTTAGCACAGTGACAGCTTCAAAATGACTTCAATTCCAGCACATATATATTTTATTTTATACAGCAAATAAGTTAATTAAATTGTAAAAAAACACTTATTTTTTAATAATTTTAAGTTTTTAAATACGGAGCTATGACTTGAATAGTGTTGCCAGTTTTCCCCATTGGACAACATAATTTTCAAATTATTGAACAGCTCAAGATTATTTTGACACAAAATTACAAAAACTGACTTCAAACACCTTAGAAGAGTACTTTCGTGACATTTTTTTTTGTTATTTTGATTTCAAAAACAAACTACTTGACCGTTACTCATTACACTTATGTTATCTCCTTTCCAACAAAAAAAATAATCATCAAAATGGGTTAATAAACAACGAAGAAATCCGTGGACACACAAAAAAAATGTACAGTCGAAATGAGAAACCTCCTCCTTCTTTGAAGTCGGGTTAAAAGAGGTAAGACAGTGTGTCTTTATAATTACATATTATATTTTCCACTACATATGGAATGTTCTCGTTTATCGAACATAAAATGAACTAATAAAGGAAATGAGTGCCTCATCGCTATACAAGCGATGAGGCACTCATTTCCTTTATTAGAAAAATCGTAGTGACTCACGAGGACACTCGTATACAGCTTACATCCCTTGATAGAATAGGTATTCTTATCAAAGGTGTGTCAGTTCAAAATAAAGGTAAATAAAGTACTCCTAAGAAGCGGTAATTTCTTTAAGTTATATAACCATCGATGACCAGTTGGCGCCGTTGCTAGGATGTTGGCTGCGGCGTCGCAGGTCGTGGGTTCGATATCCACCCGGAGCAAATATTTGTGTGACTTACAAATAGTTGTTTCGGTTGTCGCAATTAATTTTTGTAAAACTCCCTTGTAACATAAGACGTCGACATTATAAGGGCAGTGTTTTATATAAAAATTCGATTACCAATTTTTCTTGATAAAGTAATTTAAAATCATTCGATATTAACTTCTTAACATTTCTATTGATAACTACTTTGCATGGCTACTGGATCTACATCGCATGTTTGGCCGCATTAAACACCAGTAGGGCAGATTCCAACTTAATGTCTACTGCGTGCTGTACATTCGTTGCGCTACCCAACTACTTGGAACTCTGCGGTGTCCTCATAACTCTCAACTTCGGTCTAGTAGAGGCGAAAGTTTCGCAAGAGTTGTGCGCCATGCGCCGATGCGACACAGTGCATAGTTCGTTGTTCGTGTTCCCAATTGGACGGGGAAATGCTCCTTTTCTTTGAACCCCGCATATGTTGTTGGGGCTTTTTATTTGTTTTTATTTTTCATAAGTCTAGTAAATTTGCATTATTGACAATCAAATCGAAATAACTATTTACTCAAATGCGTAATCAGTTGTTTCGGCGTAAAAATTAAATTTTAATTAAATAATTAAAATGAGTTAATAGTTACAGTTAGCTGTTTATAGTAAAAGCCAAAAAATTAGGTTTAAAAGTTGTTTTTCCTCTATGAACTTTTTTTAATATAATAATAAGTTAATTACCTGACAAATAACAAGATTATGTATTTTATAAATAGCAGATCTGATAAATAACAGATTTCCTTCTTAAATGTTTACTTTGGCGGAAAATTTTTATAACGAAAACTGTGCACCAAAATTAACTGTAAAATATTGATATTGCTTACCTTAACTTAAATAAATAAAATTACATTCATTAGAAAATTACACATTTCTAATAATCTCATCTTTATAATACGTTTGGTAACGTATACATGTTTAACAATACTAAGTCTTCCCCTTGGTTTTACCCTTTTCTTCTAAGTGTTAATTGCTACGATATAGCCTAACTATTCCTCATAAATGTGGCAAACAAAGAAACAAAAGGAAACTCTTCAGCTTCATTATTTATTACAAACCTATAAACATGTTACAAACATAACTTAAAATAAAATAATCAGGAAAAGTTATGCGAATAAATAGAATTGTATATGATACATTATCTATTGTATCTATTGTACTTATCTAAAAAATTTAATGACTCCTGAAAGCATTCACGTTTTAATTTTCATGTATTTGCTACGAGTAATGTAAATATTATAACCCTGGATAAACTGCTGAACGCCATTTAATTATAAGTAACGTTTATAAATAGACATCGTTTGTATTTTTAAGTCACTGTTCAAGTGAAGTTTTTCATTAATTTAGCGTAGTTGATATTAATTAAACTTAATTAAAATGGAGTACCAGTTACAGTTTTAATTAGCATTTTGATTGCTGTTGCTCCTTCAAATGATCTTATTTAATTTTATTACACTATTTGCATTTTAAACTTAAATTTAAAAGTACTGGTAACTTATTCACTAACAATATATCCAATCAACCTGTATTGAGAGAAAGATGGCAATCTTTTAAGTTTTAATACACTCAGACGTGCACATGTCTCCCATTTGGACACCTTTATTTACTACATAATGTATTAAAGTTGACGCGACTTGGCGTGAGCTTATCATAAGCAAGAACAAAAATAGTGAGACATCTCATTTAAGCTGTTTATTTGAAAAGGGTCTGAGCCTTTGGAAAGGAAATCTCGGCTTAATATCTTAAAAGGGACGAAGTGACCTTTTAATATCGGCTCAGTTTGCTTTCCGACCGATTTTGTATTACTGTCTGCATGTGACATAAATACAACATCGCTCAAAAAGCAACTGATTTTAGGTTTATATTGAATACATACTACCTGGTCACTGTGTTGTTATCTAAGTTATTTTGCGTATGTACTCAATAATCAAAAAACAAAGGAAACGCTTTCATTAAAAATATATTTGAACGCATATTACGTACCAGAAATTATTAATTTAACACGCTTTCGCTACATCTTATAGCCATAATAAAATGGTTTACATTGCAGCGAGAAATGAAACGAATTAAATTGAATCTCGTAGTTTTTTCGCTCCGAAATATGACAGCGCTTTAAAACCACCCTAAAAGCTTCACAAACGACCGTACCACCAACCCAGATAATCCATATGAAAAAAAAATTAATACCGACAAAATGTGATACAGAAAATAATTACATCAAGCACACACGCGATATACGAAATCCCGTCAACTGGCGACCGCAGAGCCCGTATTGTATTCGCGTCTAAAGCCTACGCGACTGGAGATTTGAAAGGTCCGCTTTCAAAGCCGCCGGATTAACACAGTTTAAAAGGGGGAGGATACTCTTCCTCGGCCCGACCCAGATGTCGCGCGAACGTGCCAGCTTTGGGGCCGTGGGCGCTACCCGCTACGAATGACGGACGGATCTACTCTTTAATGACACCTGTCATTAAATCGTAGAACCGCTACGCCGTCTCTACGAGTCTACGTTTTAAGGATACGTCATTAATGTATAAAGCCATAGACGTACGTTTGACACCGCGCTTTTTTATTATATTTCGTTACTTATGTTTCTTTCTAATATGTAGGAACAGTTTTGTTCTGATATTTTACGACAAAAGACATTTCGTAAGAATGAACATATTACAATTATAGTTGATAATACAATAAGGTTTGTAATCTGTTAACTTTATTATAGACTTCCCCAAATTTCTACTTGTAGGTTAATTACAATTTTTTAACAAAAAAAATCTTTAATTAAATTTTTTAATTAGATTAATATTTTTACTCCAAGGAAATCTCTCCTAATTCTGTAAATTCTCCTCGTCCATCAGGCTTATTTATCCAGAAAATTAAACTGCCTTGCACCCTTACCGCGGTATAACGGGGTATTTTTAATAACACCTTTTCTCAGATTTTGATTAAAGTATAGCTCGCGCTCTTAATAACTTGGCGTTAAATTTTCGCGGAATTTGATTTTGTCCGTGAGCCGGCATTTAACCTGCAATTTTACAGGCCGTCGTCGCTACGTAACGATCCAGCTCAATCCCGCGGAATCTGGTGAAAATTGATATTTTATCTCGGCTGTATCCGTCGTTAGTTGGTTTCATGACTAAAAATTACCTAAAGCATTTATACATTTTCAGGCGTTTTTGCATATAATTAGTAGTTATTAAGATTCATACATATCGTTACCAATATTCTTTTAAGAGATTTACTTATTTTCTTAACGTAAAGATAAATTTAAATAATAATAAAAATATTATGATTTTGACGCAATTTTTATTTCATTTTCAAATATTCATATATTATAATACATATATACATATATTATAATAGACGATTACAAACTAGCGCTCAGAGAAAATAATAAAAATGAAAGATCATAGTGCCTACACTATACAAAATACAATAATTTAAGGTAGTAGACCACAACATCCTTCATACAGATTTTGCTGCACTTCTACGCACGCGCTCAACCGGGGAGGTACCACCGCCCTTCACAGAGCCAGCATAAAATGTCTGTTGGCCCTTGGCCACGCATACTTTATTTTATGTTATGGGTTGCCGGATTGCCAGATTCCTACGTCGCCAAATCCTTAATATTTATTCATCCTACTCTTTAACCTGTTTTATCCAATTTTCAAAGCGCATGCAACTCTTTGGATGTTGTTAACATCAGGTGAACCGCCTGCTCACTTGCCAACCTTTCCTATAAACTAACATTAATCCTTATGTCGTGTGTGCCATTTTAATGGAACGTTTGTAATTTTTTTTATGATTTTCATGAAAAGACGCCTCCAGTTCTACGAAATTTCTCTTGCATCGCAGAAAGCATAAACGTACGGATATATGTAACTATATGTATGTAATAGATATATGTAACACAGGCTATAAAGAAAAATGTGTTAACCATACAAAATTTTATCTCGCGTGGGGATTCAATCCACGGCATGTCGTATAAAGGTGGCCACCAAAATACATTACGCCACCTGTGCAGTGAAAAGTAAATAAGCAATAACGCTAAAATGCATCGTAGTCATGCCTCAATAATTATCGCATAATTCACGTCGGCCATTCGTATATACATCCGTTAATTAAAACGGGAAATGCAATACGTTCCGTTACTGCTAAGTTTAATTACGAAAAATATTTCGAGCGTACGAAGCGAGGTCCGCCGTTCGCCTCCCGCATATTGAAATTCGAACTGGCCTCCGCGAGATACGCGCCCCTCGGCTGGGGCGAACAGATTGCTTACATAGTACCCTGTAGAGTACGATTCACACCCAACGGCATGCATCCGCGTGGACGGTGGTAACGGAAATGAAAGTACCTTATACTATGTGACTATCTCTCATTTGGCTGATTTCAAATACAAATTCATAGTTCCTAAGAAAATTGTTTCAATATATGAGTAAAACAATTACATAAATTAAATTATATATTTTGATATTATACTTCCAACTCTACTCTTGCAGAAAAATTCCTAATTTATTAGTTTTTAAAATTACTTACTTTAGACCGAGCGAGCGAAGAGAGTGAGGTTTACAATTACAGTTGGGGTGAAAACGCATTTTATCTATGTGTATATGTATATATGTATGTATGTAGCGTGATAAGTGTCGAACCAGTGCTCCGATTTAAATGAATATTGAAATATATGTAGGTAATATAAGTACAATTTTTAAGTTCCTTGGGCATAAAAATAATCGGTGCAATAGTTTAAGAGATATTGAAATGAATGTAAAACAAAATATTCGCGGGGTCCAGGTTCGCGGCGACCTACTAGTTATTATAAAGTTAACTTTTTTTTTAAGAATAAAAAACATGAAAAAAGATGGCTACTGATATGCGTAGCCGTGCCTGAGATTCACCATTTCGGGTCCATTATTTTAATGTACTCAGTCGTATTTTCGGCGTTATTTGTGCTTATATCACTTGATGTGAATCGTGTTTAAGCGTGTTCCGAGTACATACAAATACCGAGGTTGAAGTTGATACGCAACGTACATTTTTTATGAATTTTTTGGTGACCGGCGTCGGCTGGAACAATGTTTTTTTAATTATTTGTCTTAGAACTCTATCTAAAGTTATAATTTTATTCAATAATAACAGAGCTACCCATATACAAAAGGTAGGAAGTACACAGAATTAAAATTTTGAAGGATTTCTTTTCATGAAGTATACTTACATGTATAACTAGCAAGAAAAAAAAATAATTAATAGCGTACTGCCGCTACTTCCTTTGTGATATACAAAAACCTTAACTTACCATGCGTAGTACATTTTGTTTTGTATAAGACATTGAAGGAATGTAAAAAATAATACTGTATTTAATAAAAATTTAAATAATTCATAACTTCTAACTTCATTTTTCTTGTGTATAAAACACAAGAATAATGAAGTTTCAATGTTCAGCAATATTTTAATTTACTCTATCATTCACATTTATAGTCTACGTTTGTAGTATATATGGTATATGTATCATATATGTATAATATCATATATGTATAATAAATACTAACTAGTACCCGCCACCTATGGCGTAAGACTTAAAAAGTTTATACTTAGTATAATAGTAGCAACCTTTTTTAATCCTAACAAAATTAATTATTAAAATAATTTAAGGTTATGAATTTCTTATGCTAAGTCGTATTCCTTACTTCGCCTCTTTTAGAAAGAATATCTAGAATTCTGAAAGAATACCTAAACGTGTACTGTCCTGAGTTGGCTTAGATGTTACAATTTTTTTTTCTAGCTCTTAAACAAATTACTGTATGTTTGCATACATACCTGCAACTGTAGATTGAGAATATATCTCGGTGCCTATAGGGTGGTCAGGAAAATGTGAAATTTACGAAGACAATATTCATTTGATTGCCGTCCAGCGAGGTTACCTACTGCGATTATCTCTTTCCGTTGCCGTATAATAGCGACGTGCACAAAGCTTATTTATAGTTGTTAGTAATGTTAGAAACGCAGCATGACTTTAATTTACGACCGTTCAGCGCAATAAATTCGCACTCGAAAACATTAACAACTCCAGATAGCGTATTAACGTAAGCGACCGGATGTTCCCAGGTGAATCCGGAATACTTCTACTAATCTTTAAATAGCGCTGTAAATCAAATAAAAATCGTTTTAGGAACGAGCTCGTTCGACGATCACCGCTACGTTATAATTTCTCCATCCGTGTTTTACGTGGGACAGCAATTTGTGTCCTAGAATATGATGGAGTGTCCTCTTCTAGGTGCAGGTGGCAAGAAGCGAAGTGCTAGGAGAATAGTTATACGTAATGACCATAGACGAAGTCAATAACATAAAAACGATGAGAGCTAAGATGCTATACGTGATCACATGGCAACACTCAAGGTATTATTATTATACGAATACGGAACCATTAGTCTACGACCATTTGTTCGTATTATTTGTCTCTATATTGCAATAGTTAAAAGTAACAACACAGACATACTTGTTTACATAAAATTAAAGCATACATGTTTAAATTTTTTGAAATTATTGAGATCTTAAAAGCAGTTATCTCAGATATTCATAAGATACATATTAAAATAATACAGAAATTAAGTAATGAAATTATTATTGAAATAATTGAAGCGCTTTTGAATGTCTTATGTATTCCCGTCCGTAAGAGATGTTCTGAAAAATAAATAATGTAATAACGGTTGATGTACAAAATTTCCTAGTATAAGAAATTTTGTCCATCAACCGTTAATGCCTTGGGAAACTTCAATGAAGAAAATACTTCATTGAAGTTTCCCAAGGCAAATGAATGCACAATTTGACATTTTGCTTCGGACGCTGATTATGTCTACTAGGGCTTTTCTATATCATTGGTAAAAGCACATATATTTGTTGTTGGTATTGACAGTGCTGAAAACACACTTTTGTTCATAATAAATTTTGGTTCTTTTTACTTAATGCTTAGCGTCAGGTGGATAGGTGGGACACTAAACAAAAAGACAAGAAACAGAAAGCCTGATTATGTTATTCCGATGTGAAGGACACAGAGCCAACATAAATGCCATTACTACCCTCTTCTTTTCCCTCTCCCTTTCCCACCGAATCCTTAATATTATCGTGACTTAACCTACCCAATTTCCAAGGCTGGCAATGCACACACAACTATTCGGATGTTGTATGTGTCCATGGGCGACGAGATTGCTTAGGATCGGGTGAACTATCCGGTCGCTTGCCAACCTTTCCCTACAAAAAAAATATAAAATGAAATTACTGCTCTCCTATTATTCATCAAGTATATACGAGATAGATTTTTACAGCGCCAATATATCTTCTAAACGGGCTCATTGATACGAATTCCAGAGAGCACGACCCGCACGCGTGATGAAAACGTGTCGGTGACGTGAACAATGTGAAAAAAACATTTGGACGCCGTCCACGGCCGCGGAGAATACGCGTTTTAAAAAGCTATAAATCAACGCGAGAACCGTTAAGAGTGAGACGTCATCACTCCATTCAGATGCGGATGTGGGTACTATGATGTTGTTATGAAAAAATGTACGATTTCCCCGTAATAGAAAGCCGTATAGCTGTCACATCGTAAAATATCTAAAGATCACTTAATCACGGCAGTCGATGTATCTCACATGTTTCTTTTATGGATATCATTTCGTTACGAAATATGATGTATAAATGTTACGAAATATGTGTATAAATAATATACACGAAATAATTTTTGTATATAAGGTTTATAGAGTCTGTATTTTCTTGATTCCGAACAATGCTATGGTATTTTTCACCAAGTCAATCCATAGTGATATAAATTAGTTCGTGCTATAAAATAATCAATATCACATTCAAGTTATATTTGCCACAGTCAATAAATTAACAGCGGTTAGGGCAATTTATTGGCAACAAATAAGCATCGACACTGCGGTTTTTAGATGCGGTAGACATGAGAAATATTTGTACAATGTATTATTAATACAAATATTTGCCTTCTAGAACGTGTTTACAAA
>DWHK01001850.1:0-10583 GCA_018247855.1 Graphium androcles
TATATATATATATATATATATCTTACGATATTTTTACTCTAAATCGCCAATACCTAAAGTATTCAGTCAGAAAAATCGAAAGTGAACTTGGTTGTCTGTAAAGTCGGTTTATGGACGATAATTTTATGTCATAAGCCGAACGCTTAAGCCGATTGTGCCTCTCTATCGCTTGTTCCGCGTGCGTGCAGCTGGCGTTCATCGATTTATAAGACGTCATCACGTCAACAAACATATTTTGTAAATTCATTTATTATATTATTGAATCAGGTATAATTTTTATACATAGTTTTTCTGAGTAAAAATTAAAATTTAAGGTTTAACGCAGTTTTTTTCAAAATGATCTTTTATTGTTTATTGATAAAAATGAGATTCGCGACAACAATAGGAATGTAGCTATTAAGTAAGATTAAAATATGCTATTTTTTTTATAATATTTGAACAAAACTTGAAAACATTTAGGATCTGATACTCAGAAATAAATATTAAATATTGATATTTTCATATTAAAAATATCGACGATATGTATCGATTATATTTTGGAAAACTATTGATATTTTGTATATATCGCTACTTTTTACCCATCCCTACAATTACTTCAGAATTCCACTACGTGCCATATTAACGCGCGTGAATTTTTACCGACTTTTGATATTGAGACTAGGGACTAATTTATAGGAATTTGACAACACATAATACATCGTTAAACGCTTTCGCGTACAAAGTATTAGATTGTAAATACACGTACATTATTTTTTCAGGTTAACTTTTTTGAGTGTTATGTATCTGTTTTATATGTTGGTATAAAAATGAGCGGAGTAATGCTTGATAGCCGTGCCCGTGAAATTATTATTAATGTGGACAATTATTTTGCAAAAGAAAAGAAAGTCACGAAGGAATTATTACAATACCTTACGTATTCGCTTAAAACTGCACCTGGAAGTAGCCAGGACGTAGTTATATCTAAACAAATTTTAGCGGAAATGTTTATAGAGCTTCAAGATAAAAATAAGATTGTGAAGCGTGTAACAAACGCTACAGGGGTATCAAAACATACTGTTGCAAGATTAAGGCTCGAAAAGGAAATAGCTAAACGTACTGGAAGTGAAATACAAACGCCAATTAAAAAAAAGAGAGGAAAAAAGATATTTTTTAATGTATTTGGTTTATTGGTATTAAAAAATTTCATAAATTCTTACACAGATAAAAATGAAGTTCCTACCTTGCGTAAGCTAATGGCATTTGCTCAACAAGAATTAAACTTCAAAGGGGGTATGACGACTTTACGACGTATAATAAAAAATCAACTGGGGTATCGGTTTAAAGCAAATGTCAAAAGAGTTCAGTCCTAATTGGTAGCCAATATCTCGTTTGGTGATCATAGTGAAGATATATTGAAGCTTGGAGAGCTGTGTTTTTGCACATGAAAGACAATGCTTTAAGAAAAAACTGTTTTTATAGATGTGGTCAGGGCTCTGGTATTACACAATTAAAAGGTGTTTGCATTCTACTATAAATATTGCAGTGAGAGTTTCCGTTGGAAAATAACTAATGGTTGAAAAGTAGAATATTTTTATCACAACCAGATGTACTCTAAAATTTTTAGCAAACAGAATGAATATTGGTGGCCATCATACTGTTAATTCTAAAAATTATAATAATATCATCTTTTATATCATAGTAATGAGTAAGAGAGAGGTCTTTATGTTTTATTGAAGAAGGGAACATTTGTTGTCTAATTATTGTTTAAACAATGATTTGGAGATAATAAATGTGGGAAACAAGTCTAGAATTTTATGAGCGGAGATGGAGAATTTTAATGAATAGCATACCAATATTTTCTACATTTACTAAGCAAGCACTAATTTAAAGTAAAAAACATTAAAACTTTTATTTTAATTTTATTTATTATATCCATATCATTCGCCAATTGAAATTTAAGCTAATTTAATTTACATGAAATATTTAATAATTATTATGAACTTTAAAAGGAAATACTCAAAATTATTATACAGTCATATGAAAATATGTAAACAGTAATAAAATAGTATCTGAAATTAATTTCTTGTGTACCAAATTTTGAAAATATTTTTTTCATTAATTTATATATAATATTGACAATGTTTAGTTTAAATATTTTGGACAAGTTTATCCAAATCTAAGTAAAATGAGTGAAATCTCCATAAAAATATCAAAAACCTTGTAACTGGGGCCACCGTTGTATAAAAACAGTAAATCTCAAATACATAGAAATGCTTAAATATATGAAAACTATATAAACATGCATTATTTAATAATCTGAATTGTTTCTTTTTAATTGGTTTTTATTTATTTCATTTTCTTAATTATTTATATTAGCGCTATCTATCGAGTTAGCATGTAAACAAAATCCATTTTCCGAAAGTTTTGAAGTTAAATAGAAATAACAATATTTGAAATAATGTATGAGCCATGAAGAATATAATTAAGCTTTAACATTGAAATTACTCTATCACGAATTTTTGACTATCGCCATATTTTCTAGTCATACCATGACTAAGATTTCTCTCCTTGTTTCGATACTACATGCACATGTTTAGTGCATTAGCAATGCATGTGTTTAACAATATCACAATGTGAAACGCGTGTTCTTTTAAGTGAAAAATATTGACACAAGCGTATTCTCTCTTCCGACTGATAGTTTCTTTCATGGACTAAAGAACAAGGAGAATAATCTCTATATATTAAGACATGATGTCAAAATCTCTGATATTGTGGCGCCACTGTATACTAGGCCCGAATTTCAGATGCATAGTATATATATAAAAGTAAGCGATATTAAATTATCAAAATGGTTTCCTTGAATCAGTAGTTTTTATTATTTATATTAATATTAGAATTTGATCGATACTGATATTGAGATCACATCTATACATAAAATATTTATTTTTTGAAGTTTAGGAGAAGTAAATATAAATATTACAAATAATATGTGGACTATTAAAATATTATCAAACTTTTTCATAGAATATTATTATTATTTTTGAAATCACGAATTTTCCGTAACAATTTTAAACTCTAACTTTATTTATATCCCCTATTACTTACAATGCCATCGTTGTATACTGTTATTTTAGCCGGTCATCAGGGTTCTCGAACCTACCGATTTTTGTGTATTCCTACCGATATTTGCTCCGTCCTACCGAAATGCAAGATTTCTCTACCGATTTTACACTTCTAAGTGGGCAAACCTTTTTATTTATATTTTTTGTCTAAAATTGTTTTTCATTGATTCAAATATCTAATAAAGATCATTTTTTACCTGCAGAACATATGTTACACAAGCTTCAAGATCCCTTTACGTTATTATGTTAGGAATATTTAGATTTTGTATTACCATTATTTAACAATTTAAATAAAGAAATGCTAGCAAAACACCCAAAAATTCATAATTCATATGAAAAAATAAGTGGAACATTAAATACTACTTTTAATTGCTTTTTAATCAGAGAGTATTTAACCAGCATTCCAATTGATATTGACGCCGTGTACTCCGGTGCTGCTGCGTTGCACACTATTTGCCGTTCAGCAGATCTAAGCACAGATAAAATAAATTTATTTAAGTTCAGATGCCTAGACTTTTATATCGCAATCTGTAAGCAAATAACCATGAGGTTTTCATTGAAGAATAATCCAATAAAAAATTGAAACATAATTGAGCCAACAAATATTAAAAGCGGCAAAACTGTTTGGATAGTTTCTATTAGTAAACTTTTTCGTAATATTGTTCAGAGCAATGATTTTCAGGAAATCGAAATGGCGCATTTAAAGAAATTGAGAATAAATCAAAACATTTCCTAATGATGTAGAACTATTTTTGGATGAAGTAAGTTTCCTAAAGCGTGGCGAAGACACTCAAATGTTTCCTTTGTTATCTACATTCATCTTCAATATTTAATTACTGCCCTATTTATCCGCCACCGTTAAACGCATATTTTCGCATATTAACCTTATCAAAATAAACCAGCAAAATAGGTTATCAGTCACTGGTCTATTATATGCAAAACGACTCTAAAATAACGCTAATTGTTATGAATTTGAAAATAGAAAATATTCATTAATAGATTGATCCTAAAGATTGTAAAAGATAATTATATTCGGGTACATCTGAGGTAAATTAGACTGTATTTTTTTAAAATAAATAAATAAATAGATTTTAGTTCGCAATTGTACCGAATTCGTTCGAGACCACTGCTGGCACTAAGGTCTATACTGACGATAATGAATTAACAATACAGATAGCAATATTTTTCGATATCAAAATAATCTTCAAATCGTTTTTATCATATTCACGTGTGTATAGATACCATATCAATACTACTTTTGTTATTAATGTCTTTTACATGCATAGCTTTAACTAATTGAATCTTTTAACATATCGTTCTAGTTGTATATTTTTAATATAACGAGCCATTTTGACCATATTACAATTTGTTGCATATTAATATTTTATGCATATGTCTAAGTATGTAGTTATACGATTACATATAAAATACGATTTTTATACTAATTCACACATCACAATAATAGTGGTATATTACGATAGTAGAATTCCCAAATTAATTACTAGACTAATGTAACATTTCTTATGTAAATGAGAAAGAAAACCAAAAGCGAGCAAACATTTCATATAATTGTTATACTTTTATGAGAATTCCTCTGATTTGTATTTATTTAGTGTTACATAAACTGAGATAATTGGTTAGAAAGGAATTTAGGAAAGAGATTTTTTAATATTAACATTGCATAAGATTATCCAATTATTGTAAAAATATTGAAACATCTCTCCGTTGATGATTTCCTATATTTACGGTTCCCTTTCAATTAAATGATATAAAAAAATGTTATAAAATATGTAAGATGTTAAAGCTTTTTAAAGAAAGTTTAGGTAAACAGTCATCTAATTTTTAAATTCTAATAACATCCGCTTGAAATGTTAACCATTTAGTGCCAATTAAAGCAAAGAAGCCAATTAAAGAAGCTATCAACTGAGGTTCGAGTCAATATTCGACTGTAAATTTTCAGATGAGCGATACTCTTTTGTTATAGTGACGAATGTCGGCGCAAAAGAATTGTTTTTAAACCTGTGTCGCATATCGGACCGATGGTATTGGTGCGTTCACGTCACACAATAGAAAGTGAAGCGGGGCGTGCGCGGGCGCATCGGCGCTAGAAAGCGGCCCGAACCGCCGAGTCGCGGTCGCATTGTTAAACACGCGGTCCGACCAAGCGGACGCCTCTCATAGTAAATTCAGTAGACATCATAAGGGGTGTTTCAAAAGCCTATTTTTAAGAACCTATAAATTGCCTTTGCTATGAACTTAAAAGGCGTCAATAGTTTAATAAACAATTTAAGATTTTATTCAGTTAACGAATTATGTTATCGTAGATTACATTTTCATATGATATTAGTCACAAAAATATAAGTCACCTCCAAAGACGCTGGTCTATCTTGAATAATACCTAACACCTGCGGCTTTACTGCCTAAGTAGGCCTATATCGTTCGTTGATTTTAAAATAACTGCCGAAATATCACACAGATCGTTGGTCTATTGCATCGTGAGTGACGGATACATTAAAAAACATACTTTCAAGACTAAACCGCACTGTTGTCTAAATAATTTGATTGAAGTTTAGCGATTTTGGTCCTTTAATATATTAAGTACCGTTTTTGCGTTAACTAGCGGTCGGGAGTTATCTGAATAGGACACCATGCCGGATCATAACAACAATACATATTTTATGTCGAGATGGTTAGTCCAGCTTGACAAAAATGTGACAAGGTTATATATATGCATGTATTTTAGTGTTAAGCATCTATGGAGGAGAATAAACTCGAGAGAAATATGTCAAGATATCCCTTAACATAAGAAATAACTATTAAATATTGTTGGTAGGACAATTAAATTACTGGTAACATACGCTTAATTTACAATTCTATGTTTATAATTTTTTGCCCTATTGCCTCTCTAAGTTAGATAATAAAAGTAAGATTCTATTGATATCCATATAACATTTCAAGATTACAATAAGGGTACAGATGTCTTTTACCTGGGCAATTCAGGTAAATTTTCTAAACAGACATCCCTTTCAATTTGCTCTACAAATTTTACTTTGTGCAGACTTAGAGAAAAATTCTAAATAAGAATTGAGAAATAGATGTTAATATTTATAGATAGATGAAATATATTTGGTATATGTTCACGCGTCACTTCGTAAACTTATTAAGGTTATTTGTGTTACATAGTAGACACTGTTAGAATGGGAGTGGAAAAATTGCAGCTCTATAATTACATAATCGTATTAAACTTAAAATCTAAGGTATAATAAAAATGAATTTTGTAATTTTATGCGAAATTATTCCTGTTTATCTTTAAAACAGACAAAAAGTGAATAACACAGATTTTATTTCCTTTAATATATAAAGATGGAGTAAGAGTTAAATATCTTTGATCTTTAAATAACTCTAGCGCGGTTCCACAGAATATTTGACCCAAACATCGAAGTTTTAATGACGTGCTTAAATTTTAATGATTACTGACACTGACGTCATTATCATGCCGGCGATTGCAAATTACTGCAGGCCGCTGACGGGCGGCAATATGATTGCAGCTTTAATATTGTTTCTGCTTTCATTAAAGCGAGAGAGAATATTTCACATTAAAGCTGGAATGTCTTGTAATTTAGCCTCGACCAGTACTTGCTTATTTTAGGAGAAAGATGTGTTTATTATCATCGCCTCTCCCAGGGTTCACAGAGCCAGCATAAAATAAAGTATGCATGGCTCTTAGAGTTGCCGGATGGCCATTTCTTCATTTCTCATTCCCCTCCGAATCCTCAATATAATCCTGCTCCATCCTACCTATAACCTGTTTTATCCAATTTCCAAAGCTGGTAACGCACTCGCAGCTCTTCGTATGTAGTGTGTGCCGTAGTGCGTTGTCCATAGGCAACGGGATCATTTAACATCAGGTGAACCGTCTGCTCGCTTGCCAATCTTTCTCTATAAAATAAAGGTTCTTCATTCACCATGAATGTATCATCTGATCTATTTTTTTTACCTATTAAATGAAAGATCAGGTTTTTATGACATAATGCCCGTAAGGAATTTATCCCAAGACGGTAACCGTTGACTTACGCAATTGTTGCCGCATTGTTTGAGCGTGTTATGACATCTTGTGCTAGTTCGCCAAAGCAGATCTGTAAACATCGACTAACATATGGTAATTTGCGATACTCAGCTGCGAGCCGATGTACGGTAATTTCCATTCATTTAAATTTTTTGTCTGGATTACAAAAGGAATGCTGACCGCGTGGTACATTACTAAGTTTTTAAAATTACAATCTATGTTAGATTTAGTATAGATTGTAATATATATTGCTTTAATTGAAATTAATCAGTTAAATCATCAAGTTAAAGTTTTAAGTCAATTAACTTTGAAACTTATTGATTGGTTTTGTAGAACATGTTCATAAATCATAAAACTAGTATTATTTAGTATAATAAAATATATGTAATTTCCAGCACATTGACCGTATATATAAAAAAATTCAAAACCAATTAATTGATTTCAATATTCTCTAACAGTTCGTCAAATAACCATACGGTAAGCAAACAGCGATATAAAAATTTCATTTATCACCCCATATTCATATAAATGCACGCGTTAACCTGTTTATCGAGAAAGAATGTGCGCCCGTGAAACGTTAAATGGACAATATCTGTAACGAAGCGAGCGTGGGGTCCGAGACGGGGGCAGCGTCAACGCGGCCCATTACGACCAATAACCCCCGCCGTCGGGTTGAAACCCGTTCCGCGTCGAACCGCCCTTATCGCGGGCCCCACGCGCGCCCGCGTCTGCCAGGTGCGCGCTCCTACGGGACCCCTCTTCCTTCGCAGATGTTGACGTCGATCGCTCGCAGACCGTTGACCCTGCGGTGGCGGATACGATATCGCTGGGCCGATGGATATTAGCGGCCGTTTGTACGGTGTCATTGTATCGACCTCCGTACATCGCGTGAGGGTGCTGCCTTTCGTCTGTCTGCCTTCTTACTTTGAATCGACCGGCTGTTCGTGTGCCGATATGTCTTCACCGTTTGCTAGGTTTTCTGGTTTATTATTGGTATGGGTGGTACATAATTACGAAAACATCGTTAACGTTACTGTATAACTTGTAAAACCATGTTAGTTCTGATTATCAGTGAGCGAGATACTACAGCTTATCGACACAAATCTGCGGCCAATTTCAATACTCATTGTAGTTGCATTCTACTATCGATTCAATTATGAAAATGTGAAATGTTTTCAATTAGTAAGTGAACTCTTCGTAAGAATCAGTTTGGATAGTTCGTCGACTTGCGAATATTTTCCATTGCCCAATTGTAACGTGATGCGTAGGCAACTTTAAGCTTTGCACTTGTGTCGTACGCGCTAAGTGCATTACACGGGCGACCGCGTCCACGCGAACTTGTAAAGATTCCCCGTGCGGAGTCCAGACGTCGTTCACGGGGGAGCGAGTTGGGTTTTTGACCCGCTGATTGTATCTGCATACTGAAGGTCGCCGCGACACCTGCCCCCGCATTATATCGCCGCAACGGCATTGGCTGGAAGCTTATAAACGGTCCACCCAAAGCACACATATCTCACGGCCGTCGTTTAATCTTGGAACATGTAAATGTTTAATACATAAAAAAACTTCTTTTTTATATAGTAAACATAACTTTATATACTAATTTAGTAAGATTTAGCGACTTTGACCGTGTTTATCTAAATTTAACTTGTCAGGTTGAATGGGATATAGTTGAATTAAGTGAACGCAACTATTTTAAAATAATCACTTTTATACTCAATGAATGACATTTTATAACGTTTTCTGTACCCCTGGCAACGTATATGGAAAATATCATTATTATCGGACAGTTAAAACGTGACGCTTTACAAACTAGCAAGTTCAATTTTCTTCGTTTATCATGTTAAGTAGCAATATCCTAAGGCCGCGAGTATGATTTTTCTTTTTTTAGGGATATGGTACAAGTTTGTGTTATATACCTAAACTATCAAATTTGTGTACTAAGCTTCGCTCTTTATTAATTGACGTATCGGTCCGATAGATTTATTATTTTACAAAACCGTAAATACAGAATATATAAAAATCTATTGCAAAGTTTGCTCATTTCGGTAAAACGTTGGCGTGCAAAGCTATTTGGCCGCCTTATACGTATGTGGAATCCTCCACCGTAACACCTTTACGGCGCTGGCACCGGGCCAAATCCAGTTTTAGAGCGTTCCCGAGGTCCCCGCGCGAATATCTTGTCACCGATGCGTTCAATGAGATTACACTTATCACACTTTATCGCGTTCGCTGCGACTGCGCCGTCGTAGATTCGCACTTGTTGATCTCCGCGGACGGATGGCGATTAGTTAAAGCCGTTTAATTGCGTTCTCACCACCCCTATTACAGCATGTGCCAATTAGCTTTATATTTACATGAATATATCGTTGGTTGACAATATTTTCATTAACATAGTGGAATAACAATCATTATAAGCTGTTACACGTGAAAACCATTAATAAGAGAGACACAGTCAACACCGAGACGCGTGGAAGTGTAACCATCGTTAAAAATTAGTCCAAACTAAACATTCTTACCTTAACTAGCATCATCCGAGCCATATGCTGAACATGCGCTAGCAATTGTCATCTGCACACACTCGTATAACAAAAGCTTTGCGCTGAGGTTCTCTCGGCTGCTTACCGAACTAAGCCTCGCATGGTATTTACGCTTTTAGTGACTAGGTTAAATAATATGTTTACATGTTTTATCCAGCTTTAACAACCATTTTTTTCTAAAGTGATATTTCGGATTAATGAAGTACCTAAACAAATCCTTCCTTTAAAACCCAGCATAATCTTTCTTTAGCCTAATTAGTTTTAAAACCGTTGTGGCTTAATCAAATGCCCATTTAGTTTTCTTTCAACAATAAAAATATCACTGTATGCATCCTCAGCATCATCTATTTGCTGAACAAAATAGCCAATCTGACCTTTCCACCATTCCATTGTTGGATGAATAATTTAAGAACGTTAGAAGGGATCGCGACATCAACGGTCTCAACCGACCATCTGTTCCTATGTTACCTGTGTCCTAATGGTTCTGTGGCAAGAATACTGATTTCATCTGATTGTTTTTCGCAGACGGAGCTGTATGGCATAAAATGGCGTAAGCTCGTGTGGGAGCGGGAGTCGGGCGGGGGCGGGGGCGAGGGCGCGGCTCGCGGGGCGGCGCTCGAGCGCGCGTACGTGCACGACGTGTACGAGCAGGCGGGCGAGGCGGAGGACGCGCGCCGCCCGCCCGCGCCCGCCGTGCGCTCCTTCCTGCAGGAGCTGGAGCCGGGCAGCCTCGTCTGCGACGTTGGTGAGGATCACTCTCTTCTACACGATCAGTTTTAAGCTATTGCATAGCTTTTACCGCGGGCTTTGAGCGCGGCGACCGAATCAAGAAATTCCGTAACGAAAACAAAACCTAACACCCCCCACTCCACCTAC
>DWHK01001851.1:0-10582 GCA_018247855.1 Graphium androcles
GCGTATGCGTTGCCAGCCCTGGAAATTGGATAAAATAGGTTAAAGGGTAGGATGGGATAGGATTATATTAAGGATTTAATGGGGAAAGGAGTCGGAATAGAAAAGGGTAGGAACGGCCATCCGGCAACCCCAAGGGCCATGCATACTTTATTTTATGCTGGCTCTGTAAAGGGCGGTGGTACCTCCCTGGGCGAGCGCCGCCGTAGAAGTGCAGCAAAAGCTGTATGAAGGATGTTATGCTCTACCACCTCGAAGCGTTATATAGTGCTACTACTACTATAAACACCTTCTTACTTTGATATCACATCAGACCTGTAACATTATGTTCATACAATTTACATATGTGTGTATTTTTTTAGCATGCGTTTAATTTCACATGCAAGATTTTAATTTAATCAAATTAACAATGTTGTTGTTTCGATGTCACTTTAACAAAGATAAACTATGTTATCGCCATGTATTAAGAGCTTTTAAAGAAAATTAATTTTTTTAGTAAATCTCTTCGTAATTCATCCATTCAAAATCTTATTAGTTTTGAAATTGAATAAAAAAGATATAATTAAGAAATCGTCATAATCCAGGAACTTTCATTTTTCTTATTTACCAACTTACCATTTTCTTAACATTTTGTTATATAGTTCACATACTCAACTTTTTTCCATTGAGAAATAAGCGAAGAAATAACAGAGGGGTCGCAAGAATAAAGGCATTCACGTAAGCATACATTTTTACCGATTTATCCAATATACGGTCGTAAGGGATAACCATTACGGGAATTATTCCATGCTCTATACCACGATATTATACCGATCGGTATTCTATATCCGAGCCTTTATACCCCGTTCATAAATTTGCCTATTACTCCTCTTTCGATAAACAGAAAGATATCATATTGTATTAAACTAAAAGATGTAAGACAATCGACTGTTAGGACGACAAACGTAGGAGGGGGCTTGGTTCAGGGGAAGAGAGAAAGCGATTTTATATTTTAATTTATGTCGGTGAACTACTGAGTTTTTTTTCTGTTTAACCAAATTAGCGTTATATGCAGCTTTATTGACAAAATAAATAATATAATATCAACATTGTTGAAGTACAAATTTTTCTGTTTGAAATTACTTATTGTATTTATTTCATGGTTCATAAATGCTGTTGTCATATAAATAGAGATTACGTAGTCTGTATTTTTGAGATCTTTTATGCACGAACAGTCCATGTTCCTTATGAAAGTAGTATGTTAAATGTGGCCTTTAACATCTTTTTCTTCAGTACACTTCTATATTAATTCCAGCGAAACGACTTAATTATTTCTCGTCATTCGCCAATCCTATCACTTGAGCCACACAGTAAGCGGAGACGGGAAGGAAAGGAAAAATATTTCCTTTGTAAGACTATACCGAAGCGAAATTGAGTGAAATTACACTTGTACGCTATGTCGGAGGGAAGAACTTTAATAGGCGCACTTTTTTCCTTTGAAAATGTGTACACGTGGATCATAATATGATTACTCCAAAAAGTCTCGAAAATATAAATGGAAAGCAATTATTAATATATATGAGCCGTGGTAGCTGAGTGGTCTCCTTCAATTCAGTTTACTCGAAATGAACTTGAATTGAAACCCCTGTACCGGCCCTGTACCCCGGTACCAATGAAATTGTTAATTTCTTAATAACAATTTTAACGTGCTCAGCTATGAAGGAAAATATCGTGTGGAAAGGTATCTTCGTCTCGAGGTGGTAGAGTATAACATCCTTAATACAGCTTTTACTGCACTTTTACGGCCGCGCTCGCCCGGGGAGGTACCACTGCCCTTCACAGAGCCAGCATAAAATAAAGTATGCATGGCTCTTGGGGTTGCTGGATAGCCGTTCCTACCCTTTACTTTTCCCACTCCTTTCCCCATCAAATCGTTGATATAATCCTATCCCATCCTACCCTTTAACCTATTTTATCCAATTTCGAGGACTGGCAACGCATACGCAACTCTTCGGATGTTGTGTATGTCCATGGGCGACGGGATTACTTAACATCAGGTGAACCGTCTGCACGCTTGCCAACCTTTCCTATAAAAATAAAAATAAAATGTGATTTGTAATCCAAACGCAATTTTTCAAATCGGCCGTATTACTCGTTTATCTCTTCATAAAAAAACTATTATAATTGTAGATTAATATTGTACTAGCTTTTATGCGTGCCTCCAAGTGAGTAAATGTAGATTTCGTAAATACTTTCGTTTTGTAATTGTTTTGTTTTTTGAGATATCAGATCTTCCTCTTGAATAGCATCACACCATGGCTCTTAGAGCCGAGCAGTGAGTCTCAATAAAATCGTAATATACTGTTAAAATGTTGTAAGTGTCCTTTAGACGGCGCTGAGCACGACGCGCTAACCAGCCGCTCAAACACGCCAGAGCACACATATTTACGGCTCGCACCTTCCGTTATCACTTATCAACCTTCCTTATCGGCGTGTATTGATAAACACGGCGAACGTTTCCTAATTGAGCTCAGGTGATGTAGAGAATCGAAATCTGTACTTATAAATGCCGAAGAATTAGTTTGTTTGTTTTTTGACCGAGCGAGCGAAGCGAATGAGGTTTACAATTACAGTTGGGGCGACAACGCATTTTATAATGTATGTATGTAACGCGATAACTCTCGAACCAGTGTTCCAATTTAAATGAGATTTGGAATGTATGTATGTGATATTAGTACAATTTTTAAGTTCGTTGGGCATCTAAATCGGTACAGTAGTTTAAGAGATATTGACATAAATGCGAAATAAAATATCCGCGAGGTCTAACTTCGCGGCGAACTACTAGCAATATTAATTTAAAATCAAATATAAACCCGTAATTTAAAAACAAATATGAAGTAATACTACCTGTATTACTTAATATTGTGTGATACCTACTGTAGATAACGAAATCAGTACGTTCTCAGAAGGTAAAAAACGTCAAATATCAGAGGACTTCCTTTAACTTTACGCGTCGAATCCTTTAGATAAGGTATTGGTAAATTACAATGGCGAAGTAATTTGTTATGGAAACATACGCAATTTTCAATGCACGAGTGCTTGGCACGCATTTTTCGTGTTCCGATAATATGGCGACGACACTTCCGCCTGGATTTGATTTTGATCTTCCATATGGACACAGTTCCGAAATGGGGTAGCTTGAGAGAACAGTGTAACAGGTTCACGACAAGTGATACAAAATATTGATTATAGTGTTACATATACTACAATATATAACAATTATTTTATTAAAAATTCTACTTATATTACCTACATATATTCAAATTAGACCACTGGTTTGTAAGTTATCGCGTTATATACATGCATACTTACATAAAATGCGTTTTCGCCCCAACTGTAATTGTAAACCTCACTCGTTTCGCTCGCTCGGTCAAAATTTTTTGCAAGGGGAGACTGGGTTAAAAATATTTTTTTCATACTATCTTTTTGACTAAAAACTTGGCAGTTGGAAAGTCCAATTCATGTATTTGAAGCTAGTCAAGGTGAGCGGTTGGTATATATATATATGCAGTGTCAATCACACATTAGAAATGTGTTGTTTTTTTAAAAGAGAAATTGTCAGTACTATATAAGGGTAATACTCCACGTACTTCATTTCTTCTGAATTATGTTGATATCTTTCAAGACGTTTTAACGCTCGTGCTTTGCACTTGCAAGTCCTCTGACTGTGAAATTTTATACCGTGTTGTAACTTTGCGTAAAAGAAAAAATTCAAAGGAACGTATTATCTGACCGCAGAGTTCTTACAAGTTTTTTTCTGGACAGGTAAAATTTTTCGAACCGGCAGTTGATTTTCTCAATGATATACAAGCCTAAAGAGAAATTAAATATTTTGACTTTGATTTTGAAAAATGTGAAGTGGTTTAGATAAAGATGCTTAGATGTAAGTGAATGTGCGTTGATCACGTCGTTTCTTCACTTCTTAGTAGCTTGCACCCTTGAGTTTGGTTGTTTAATATATATATTTTAGTATATTACTTTAAAACTTTTATAAGTTTACCACGTTACAGTTTAAACAACTAGTTTATGAAGTAGTAACGAGTAGATGATCGGTCGACACAGTTGCTAAGCCGTTGGCTTCGACGTCGCGGGTTGTGATTTCGATTCCCACCCGAAACAATTATTCGTATGGCCTACAAATAATTGTTTGTGATGTCGTATATGGGTGTTTGTTTGTGTGGAAACTATAGAGCTTATAGTTAGGGCAGCGTGTTTAAAAAAAATCTCTTGACAGTTACTACTTTTACGGTGTAGCCGCTTAATCATAAGGGATTTTGACCAATAAAAATTATGCGGACGGAACGACAGACAAAAGCTATTATTTGTATAGTTTATAGGAGAAGTTAAGGTTAAAGAGATAATTCGCTCTTTATAACGATTCTAATTACGCGTGTCAGCGTGATTGTTGCCTTGATTCATCACCGTGCAGAGTTTGTACCCTTTTATTAGTCACTCGTCGGACGCGAGGGGGCGTTGACCCCTATGTTCATTAATCACCACCATCTCCACTTCATTACCGACTGGTTTTTGGCCGCGGGTTTGCTCGCGTTAATGGAGATTTTGTCGACTTTTTGTCGAGATGTAAGCCATAAGAATTATTTTGTTTACACACACGCGTTACGCTATATTTCCGTTAACTGTAAACAGCGTTTAGTTAATTTTTTGGGTGCCATACCTCAAAAGTATATAGGAACCGTTATAGGATCACCGAGTTAATCGTATCAATTTGAAATTAATATCAATGATATAAAAAACTGAGCTATCCCTTAGAACTGTTAGAAAGTCAGACTATAGACAGATATAGCCAACCAAAAGATACGGTGTTTACGCTTGTACCGCGTTGCTCTCATATTAATTTTGTGAAAAATTACCAAAAACCGACTTCAAACGCCTTCGAAGTATACGTTCGTGACATATTTTTCCCAAAAACAAATTTTTGTTCAAAAACAAACTACTCAACCGATTTTTATGAATATTTTATGGGACCACACTTAAGATATCTCCTTTCTAACAATAAAAGAATTATCAGAATCGGTTCATACACGACGAAATAATCCGCCAACACACATAAAAAAAAATATATGGCCGAGTTGAGATACCTACTCCTTTTTTGAAGTCGGTTAAAAATCGGTTACTAACATGCTCCAAAAAAAGTCTTGCGCATATTATTCTCTAACATCTCCTTCAGTTTAGCATACTTTAACACTCTCATAAATGACAGTTCGTGTATCCAGGTCCCATGCATGCAGCGAAGGCTATGGCATGCGGTATGAAGTTCTGCTCGTAGTTCCCGGTGAAGAGGTGGGACCAGGGTCCCGTGGCGAACACCGCCACATCCTCGCCACCATGCGTCTCCCTGGCGATAGGCACCAGGGACGGATAGGTGTAGTTGGGATGAGCTGAAAAAATCAGGTTAATTATTAAAGATTGTAAATAAACATATGTTCAAAGGATTACTAAAGCATTCCTACCAGGTTTATGGTGTATAATTAAATGCAGTAAATTACGTTGAGTTAGCAAAAATCGTGACTGCCTTTATATAGTTTTATTATTTTCAAAATCCAAAGAAATGCAAATGTGTTACCAGCCTTAAAGGGAAAAGGGGTTATGAACATAAATAAGATTGAAAAAGAGAAGGGAATTTGAATAATATAATATTAGTAACGGTAACCATGGTAACGAGCACATCCTCTCCACGAATCATTAATTTCACAGGAGCAATCCACCCAATTGGCTTGCTTTTCATAGACTAAAGATGAATATAATTAGATTTGCTCTTACTCATATTATCTAGTAACAGGTTGTGTCTCTGGAACTCTACGTTGGGCTTGTACCCAGGTCCATTTGCGTAGCTGAGCGTCGTGTATGGCAGATTGTCAGACGCATTCATCTAAAAATGAAAAAAAAAAAACATTTTATAAAACGTGTTTTTCAGTTAAAATAAAAATTCATAAGTTTGCAATATTCACACTAAAATTAGTTGTACGTTAAACAATATGGCATTTTATGCTTCAAAGTGCGACTTTTTAAACTACATACGTTGGAAAACAAAATATTATTTTAACTTTTTTTAGCACTAATAGGATTGAGCCAGTTTATATTTACAAGAGATATTAATCACGAAAAATCAACGAATAAGAATTAAAGAATTAAGAAGATTAGATAAGAAATAATAAATAATAAGCATTAAATGTTATATAAATAATATTAATATACATACTTTTTTTAAGTATGTTGCAAAATAGTCCATTCATTAATATGTAAAGTAAAAATATAACCGCGCGAAGGCATGAGAAATGACTAACCCTAAAGATATATTGAGTGGAATAAAATAGTTAAATATAAAACTTGCGGTTGAATTTTGGCAATTGCGGGAATTTTCCATATCTATATTGAATTAAACATTAATTTTTATAAGCTCAAAGAATATAAAATTTGCAGAACAGATTTTTTAATTATTGATAAACATCGTGTTTTCTTTTTTTAGGGTTTCGTATCTCTAAAGGAAAACAAGCACGCTTATAAGATAGCCTTGTTGTCTGTATATCCGTCTGTTTGTCTGTCCGTCCGTCAAGGCCCTTTTTCTCAGGAACGCGGAGAGGTATAAAGTTAAAATTAATAATAAAGCCCTTGGGGCTGGTGAAAATAAACCTTCTAACTCTATGCAATTTAAAAGATATATATACATTCGCAAAGGGAATCAAAACCTATAGGGTACTTCCCATTGACTTAGAATCATTAAATTTAGCAAAATTCTGAAACCGTAAATTCCTTGTTTTTCGTGGTACGAGTTCGACTCGCCCAGTTTTTTTATATAAGTAATAATATTCAAAGTGGTTATGTGATTTTTCATTCGAAAATTTCCAAAGTGATTTCGAAAGCTATTAGTACGAACCCTATTTGTGAATCCCAAAATGTCAGAGCCCCGCTTGCTGTATCCGCTGTACGTCATAGTGTGGCTGTGGTCTGACGTCACGATGATGAGGGTTTCTTCAGGGTTAACCATCCTCATAGCTGCCTCCACCGCTTTGGCTAGTTCCGCTGTTTCGTCCAACGCCTTGCGAGCTTTCGTCTCGTGATGAGCCGTATCTATTCGGCCACCTGTAATTAATATATGAGATCTTAGAGTATACCTAAATAACTATAGAGCGCGTGTGACCGAGTGTGAACCGTGAGCACGGGTGTGAACAGTTCTGTAGTTCCAAATTATTAATAATTAGTGTCAAACAGTTTTAATGATTTAATCAATTTACACTTTGCAGCGATGATACAAGTAATAAATAAATACATAGTTACAAATGTTTACTCTAAGACTACGCCCCACTGCTTTTGCTAGACTCTCATACTCGCGATATCAGCACTCTGTGTTATATGTAAACTATAAGGATAAATATTATCTCATATTTAAATTTTTTACATATTGCAAGAAATCATGTTTCTTCTTTAATTTAATATTTTGATTATTGAATTCAATATATATGTATATTATTTGATAGTGCCTTATGAATTATTCTCGTTTTTTTTGTATTTTTTACAAAAAATATTCTCTACTTGGTATGATTATGTCTTGTGATTTTTATATGATTTTAAACTATGATAAAATGTTTTATGTGTACATACCTTCTACGAACAGGAAGAAACCATTCCTATTTCTCGACAACATCTGTATAGCCTTCTGGGTCATTTCACTCAAAGCTGGGATCTCATCACCAGCTTCCATGTGATACGGCATATGGTCATAGGAGAAAAGGCCAAGCAAGTTATCGTATTTCTTCAAGTCTGTCGAATACAGTTGCGATTTGTTGTGCACGTATATCGGTGAAGCTCCAATGGATATCTTGCTCTGACGCCACTCCTGAATCAGGTCTAGATGGTCCCTCCTGTGCCCTGGTTGACCTTCGTCGTCTTTGAGAGTACGGGAAAGCAAATTTTTTCTGCCTCCACCCATCACAACCTGTAAAAGATCATTCTAGATTTAAGCCCCAATGGTTTCCAGTAATAAAGTCCTTGTTTACTGATAAAGTTCTTGTGAACTATGTGTTAATTTAAAATCAATATACATAAAAATATAATGTTTAATGATTTTAAGCTCTAGATAAAATTTAGTAACTAAAGGAAAAAAATATGAAATAGTTATATTTGAGCTCCTACGTAAATCCGTAGGCTCTATCAGTCCTTTTTAGGGTTCCGTACCCAAAGGGTCCCGCCCTATTACTAAGACTCCACTGTCCGTCTGTCACCAGACTCTATCTCATGAATCGTAATAGTTAGACCGTTGAAACTTTCACAGAAAATTATTTCTGTTGCCACTTTAATAACAAATAATAAAAATTAAAATAAATGGAAAGTGAAAGGGGGCTCCCCTACTAGAAACGTGTTTTTTTTTGTTTTTATTGCTCTAACTTAATAATGGCAACAAATAGACACTTGATGTGTTCACATAATGTGTATTTCTATTGCCTTACTATAGCAACAAAAAATAAAAATTAAATTATATTAAAAATTAAAGGGGGCCCACATACAAGTGTTGAATTTAATATTGTACGGTGGTACGGAATCCCTCGTATGCGAATCCGACTCGCGCTTGGCCGGTTTTTATTTTTAATAAATGCCTAGAGTTTTTAAAAAGTTTTGTCTATGTGTTCTGTTTGTATGTCTGTCCATAATTTATCTTATCGTAATGAGAATGCTTAAATTATTAATGAGGATATCACTGAAAATTTTGGTGGTTTAAAGCAGAGTATGGGCTTCATGTCATTAAAATCGGATGTCACGATAAAGTAACCCTCATTTAAAGTAGTACCAAATACTGTCTTAACGAAGTCGTAGACAGCTTATCTGTTAATAATATGATTTACTAGCTGCTTAACTTTTCAAAGTCCATTCTGTATGTTTATCCAGCTAAAGAGCTTTATGTGTATCAAATGTCATACAAATCCATTAATCCGTTTTTGCGTGAAAGCGTAACGAACAAACAAACATCGGTGGTTGAGCGTAATATCCTTCATTCAGCTTTTGCTGCACTTCTACGGCCACCCTCGTCCGGAGAGGTACCACCGCCCTTCCCAGAGTCAGCATTAAATAAAGTATACATGGCTCTTAGGGTTGACGGATGGCCATTCCCACCCACTTCTTTCCCACTCCTTTCCCCACCAAATCCTTTATATAATCCTTACCCATCCTATCTTTTACACTGTATTATCCAATTTCCAAGGCTGGCAACGCACACGCAACTCCTCCTATGTTGTGTTTGTCCATGGGCGACCGGATCATTTAACATCAGGTAAACCGTCTGCTCGCTTGCCAACCTTTCCTATAAAAAAATTCACTTTCGCATTTATAATATTAGGATGATATATGTCCAATGTGAAGTGCATGTTTAACATTAAGTACATAAAACTTTTAATTAAATATTGACATAGTCCCTTAGGCTAAGAAAAAAACAATCAAACATTACCAATAAGAAGACGAAGATCTTGGTCTACGAATTCTATCGAAATTTCATTTTTGCTTCTGAACTTAAATTCAATGCAATTTTATTGTGAGTATAAGACGAAAACATAAAATTTAAAGAGATTTTATAATAAATATTAATTATTTATTCAAAATCTTGTTAATTCAAAACAATGTTACCATTAGGTGTTCTCTACCAGTCAACCGACAAAAAATAAGATAATAAAACTAAGGAGGTGCTAGAAAGCTAAAGGAAAAATCATAAAAAATAATACAATTATTGGTTATATAGTGTGTATATATAGTGTTTACAGTAACCTATAAACCATAAATGTAACACAAATTATAGTTTATTTTAAGGTTTTAATTTATTCATTCAACATAATGAACTGCAACGGTTAAATATTTATCGGTTTAATAATTAATGGAAAATGCAATTTAACGTGAGCTTACTATAACAACGTAAATAGAAATGCATCCCATCAGTATAACAAAGAAAATATTTGCTACAATGCTTGGAATTTATTTCCAAGATCTAAAATCAGATACAATAAAAAAACAGTACAACTGAAGAAGTTGACATGGTCACGAAAGATGCAACCTTGTAACAGACATACGTAACGCACAATGTTAATAACCTTAGAGTATACATAAAAACTATAGAGCTCGCGTGACCGAGTGTGAATCGTGGGCACGGATGTGAACAGTTCTATACTTCGAAATCACTTTTAATTAGTATCAAACAGTTTTAACGATCAGAATCAGAATCTAATACTACGCCCGTAACGATAACGTAACGTACTACAAGCGATATCAGCATAGTATGTTATATACCGTAAGGCAGCGTTTCTCAACCTTTTTTATGTCGCGACTCACAAAAAAGTCAAAAAGTTAAGCAAAACGTCTCCCGACCCCAAGTAATTTTATAAAAAGGCACTAAAATTCATTTAATTAACGAATCTTTTGTATAGTTTGTTTGTTTGTTTCGATGTCTTATTATTTTTCAACAGACTGCGACCAACCCAGAGGTCGCGAACCTCCGGTTAAAAAACGATGCTCTAAGGATAGAACATATTTCTCAGTGACTTCATTC
>DWHK01001852.1:0-10577 GCA_018247855.1 Graphium androcles
GTTTTATACTGGCTCTGTGAAGGGTGGTGGTACCTCCCCGGGCGAGCGCGGCCGTAGAAGTGTAGCAAAAACTGTATGAAGGATGTTATGCTCTACCGGCTCGTTTGTTTCTTCGTTGAAGAAATCAGAATAGGGTAGAAAATTCAACATACAAAAAGCTGTTTCTGATCTGGTCACTGTGGAAAAAAGTATATGGGAACAAGTTGCTGGGATAGAAGAGATGGCACCAGACAATGCATTTGTAAGGTGATGATACCTTCCTTCTCTAGTAAGATGATAAGTGAAACAACAGCTGTGTAAGATTTTGTGTTTTTAAACTGCTTTAGGTAAACGTGTATATAAATAAAGAAAGTAACGTTTGTATGTAAAAAAAATATCATTATTATTTAAAATGGGTCTAAAGCGTGAAATCAGCATCTTATATATGATAGACAGATAGACGGATAGATAGATAAACACGTTATTGCTCACATTAAAGGATGTACAATCGAATGACTAAAACTAAACGTATAACCTAAATGTGGGCAATGGCGGCTTTATCGCATTCATTTGTCACCTGTTTTTGTGAATTGACGGTAATTCCGAAAGTCTTGTTATTTTTTTTTATAAGGATAGGTTGGCAAGCGAGCTGTCGGTTCACCTGATGTTAAGTGATCCCGTTGCCCATGAAAACACATAACATCCGAAGAGTTGCGTGTGCGTTGCCAGCCTTGAAAATTGGATAAAACAGGTTAAATAGTAGGAAGGCATATTTTATTTCATGCTGGCCCTGTGAAGGGTGGTGGTACCTTCCCAGGCGAGCGCGGTCGTAGAAGTACATCAAAAGCTGTATGAAGGATGTTTTGCTCTACCACCTCGAAGGCACCACTTTAAGTGTCACCTAGGTAAAACAAAGTATCTTACGTGTTTGGGTCTAACATTTACGTTCTGGAGATTTTGACTCTCCTAACACCACCGTGGCCAAAGACCTGAATCAAACGCAAACCACTTCAAAGTTAGCGGCTTCAGTTTTAGTGACAAAAGAAATTTTATTCACTTGTAACACATTGGTTTAAAAGCTGGAGCTTTTAAACTCTCATTCTTATTCATGCGGTACCCATTGTACCGCATGAATAAGAATGAGAATAACTTTATTTGTATCCTAAAAATACATCAACAGCCTTACAGCTAACTATGCAATACGGCAGTAGATAGGTACATCAGAAATACATACGTTTAAACAGTTTAATGTAATAGTGGATCTCACACTAGGCATAGCCTGTACCGTGAGAATCCAATCAACTATAATTACCATAATCGTGTTGGACAAAACAAACAAACAGTTTTTTTTTATTTAAGAAGCAAAAAATTAATATTTAAAAATTAAAGTAGCATAGAAGCATATACATGTATACATAAAAGCAAAATGTGCCACATTTAAATAGAGTTTTAGATATGTATAACTAAAAAAAGTACATATGGACTGTTTTATGTGTGCGTTGTTTGTTTGATGATATTAAGTATATTCTCTGTTTCTTTATATGTCAAATGTAGTAGCCAAGCTTTTAGTTTCGTTTTTGCTTTGTATATATTATCGTTTTTAATATCACACTTTTCTAACATTTGGTTATATATAAAGGGACCTAAGAACGATAAGAACCGTTGTGCAAACCTAGAATTAACCCTTACTTGCGGTACTCTAAATTTTCTGTTTTCCAGAAGCTCCATGTAGATTGAACTATTTATTATTATTTAATGATGCATAAGAGCAAGCTTTAATATAAATGTTTTCCTTACACTAAGTACTTGAGCTTCCAGATATAGGGCATGTGTGGAGAAGAAGAAGAATTGAGTTAAGCACACCAACAAACACGCATTGAGTGTTTCATTACATTACTCTACCGTCACAAAAACGAGTTCTGAGGTTTTATTTAGAACTAGCTATTGCCTGCGGCTTCACCCGCATAATCCGCTTTTAGGTTTATATTTTTTTATACGGAACCCAAATTCTTTTTCAAAAATTAAAGTAGCCTGTTTTACTTCTTATTACATCAGCTATCTGCCCGTGAAATTCCCGTCAAAATCGGTCAAGCCGTTCCAGAGATTAGACGGAACAATCAGAAAGACAGACAGAAAAAAAATGGAAAAAATGTTATTTTGGTATATGTACCGGTTATTTTATTGTTACAAACAGACACTATAGTTTTATTTATTTGTATAGATATATTGCCAACTTTTAGTTCTATGACCAAATGTTGACAATAACTTTTACTAGCCAATAGAAGCACAGTAAATCAAATACTTTAATAGGCTACTTTTATTTTATTTATGATGACCGGTTGGCGCAGCTGCTAAGACGGCTGCGGCGTCGCAGGTCGTGAGTTCGATTCGATTTGTATGACCTACAAATATTTGTTTCGGATCTGGGTGTTTGTATCTGTGTAAGTTATGTATGTAAATCGCCCTTAGAACACAAGAATCAAGTCTTATAATAAGTGCAGCGTTTATAAAAAAAAATTGTCTGTTAAGCTATCAAAAAGATATTTAGCCATTCGTCGCGGACGATATTAACATTATTCTTCGCAGCTAGCTTTATAGACTGCCTACTTACCTTGCATAGTTGTAGGCCATCCTATTTGCCCCTTACCTTGTCTTTTAATGTAATACCTATTTTATATTTAAAATTTTATTAAGCCAGATTATAGGACAACAGGACGACAAACAACTTAGTCCACCCGTGAAAATGAATGCTGCTAAGTATTTGAAACGTCATAAATTAAAAGAATAAACCGCGATAAACTCCGTAAATTTGTTTGATTTAAAGTCTTAGAAACAATACCTAATAAGCTTGAAATCTAGTATAATTTAAAAATCAATTATTAAGTGTCAATCGTAGGTGATTATACTATTAGCCTAAAACTATTTTGAAAGTAGGAAAATTTACTCTACTATATTTATAAATATTATCTTTTTCTAAAAAAAAGGCCTCCTGACCGAATTTCGGCCACGGCGGCCGATCTACTTACGGCGGCTTTCAATATTCGATCTTCAATCTAAGATTATTTCCTATCCAGATTTTATTTGATCCATCGATCGATCCGCAATCCACATTTCAATATCTGATCTCGACTTAAAAGCGATCGAAAAAAAAGGGATTGGTCGTAAATTTAGATCCTCCCGAATGTTTCATTTTACGCTATAGAAATAATGTACCGCTTATAGAAATAATTATAAAGATGGTGATAATAGGACTAAAAATAATGTGATTTCAATATAAATCACGGAAATAATAAACTTAATAATAGTAAGTAGGGATTCTCAGTTTAAAAAAAATTTAAAGCATAAAAAATGTTACAACACTTTGAGAGGAATGGAACGTACATCAGTCAAAACAAAACGCGTTTGTGCACAAAGTGAAGAAAGTCATTTTTGGAGCAATTTTATAAAAAAGATCAATAAAAATATGCAACCAGAAGCTGTAAGTAAATAATATTAATTCGTAAATATAACTAAACTTCGCATCACGAAGTAAATGCTTACAATGCGTAAAGACGCAGAATTTGGCGTCTTTTCGTACATGCATATATATTGATAAGTTTTATGTTTGTAGCATTCAAGCAAGGCTCTTTCGAAAGAGGAGACTAAAGGACTGCTCACATTAATAGAAGGGAGCAGAATTGTAAATAATAAAAAAACAAACGCCACAAACAACAAATTGAAGATGGAAGAATGGGTGAGAATTGCAAACACTTTCAATGCAACTATGGGCATCTGTCACCGTACGCCACAACAACTGCGCCTGAAATGGGAGAATTTAAAAAAGAACTCTCGTAAGCGTAGTGCTGTAATGAGAATGGACCGTATCAAGGTAATTAAAGTTCAGAGTACAAAATAAAACTTACAATTTTCTGGCTGCATTTATGTTGCGAAAAATACTATCATAAAAGATTAATGTTATATTGTTCCAGACTGGAGGTGGGCCACCAGGATACTTTCCTCCGGATGAGATCCTGGATCGAGTAGCAGTCTTACTAGGTAGTACTGGAGAGGGTCTAGTAGATATGTTTGGTGGTGATGCAGAATTGCAAATTGTTGGTGATGGTGGTGTTGGTGGCAGCAATACGATGAAAGTGATGCCAGAAACTAGTGGTGGTGGATCCCCATTACTAATGTCATCAATTGACAGCCCATTATCTGGCAAAAGTTTATCCTTGCCTATGGACAATGGGGACAAGTTTAACAATGGCATTGGAAATGGGTTGGAAGTAGAAACTAAATTTGACACCAATGTGACTCCAATTGTACCAAATAATAAAAGACATTTTAAATCCAGTGGTAATATATTTATTATATTTAAATGCTTTTTATAGGTATAACAAACAATATAATTTTCTACTTATTTATTTTTAACTTACTTCCACAGGTGTTAAAAAAAGAATTCTGAAGCAAGACGATGGACGCTATGCTAGAAATATGGCTTTAGCTCAATATTATATTGTTAAGAAAAAAGTTCTGGAGGCTAAATTAGAAAATACTTTTTTGGAAAATGAAAAAATTAAATTAGAAAATGAGAAATTAAAATTAGAAATAAGGAAGTTGAGGGAATAAAAGTTTTATTTACATTTATATTTTTATAAAAAAAAATTAAAAATAATTAATAATTAATTCATGTCTATTTATTGTATCATTACTATCCGTATTTTCTGACACATGTATTTCATTTTCTACTGGCACTTCTACTTCAGGGGCTACATCCTCAATATTATGTCTTCTGCAAATATTGTGCAGAACAGCTGTAGCAATGATAACATTCTGTATGTTATATATGGACAAGCGCATTGTTAAGGATATAACTGGGAAGCGCCGTTTCCACACTCCAAATGTCCTATAAAAGAATAATATTTTGTTAATAAACAGTGAAAACAATTCTATAAATAGATGTACATATCGTGGCCCCCACTGAATAATCCCGTAATAGGAAAAATCAAATTTTACACGAGAAGCAAATACCGTTTTTCTTTCATAACCTGTTATTTATTAGAGCTACAAAGACCGTTTATATACCAAAATAAAGGATTTTTTTTGGTATTGTTGTATCAAATTTCCTATCATGTATTCTGGAAGTTATCAGGTAGGATATCATATATTCGGAAAAGAAGATAATACCGTAAAAAGAAGCAAATATTTTTACCAGTAATGTCCTTTGCGATGTTATTCGTGTGAAATTTCGTGTCAACATTTATCAGTAATATTGCATTGCGGTGTTATTCTTGTGTATATTTCTATAAACTGCTATAACATATTAGTTTCTAACGGTTTTATTTTTGTCTACCCAGCACGGTTGGTGATCAATAATAGAATGTGATGGGTTTGTTCTAGTACATACTACTTTCTATCATACAATTTTTTTTACGTAATTAAATAATGCTGAAAAGTACAAGTAATATTTGTTTACTGTAGTTTTGTAATCTTGTGAAATAAAAACAATAAAATCCAATTAAAACGCTTTATTTTCCAAGATAAGTCAACTAAAATTACAACTTCTATGCAGGCTTTAACAGAATAAGTAATATTACTAATCAGAAGTATAATCGGTGCTATCATCATCAATAACAACATTTGTATTATTAATATTTGAATTTGTAGGCTCTTTGTCACAACGTGAGGAGTTGTAAAATGCATGATAGTGATGAGGTATTGCCGTAGATTTACACAAGCTTTGAAGATCCTTGTATAGTTCCTTGGAAATAGGCAATAGCTGGTGGTAAGCTTGTTGTAAATCAGGCAGTGCTGCTGATTATAACAGACTCTGCTGTTGGGTTGGTGCACGGTGGCAACGACCGCGTCCACGCCCGCGTCCTCTATTTCGCCAACGACCACATTGCAGTGTTGCCCGTTGAGAAATGTTCAGCTCGTTATAATCATCGTCAAAATCGTATTTGAAAAAGAGACGATCTGGAGTTGATTATGAAACGCTAACTTCCATTACTTCAGACCATCGAATATTTTTACCGCTTGTATATTTCTTCCAATGTATAGAGATGACGAGGCTCTTTATGTCACGAAATTAAGTCTGATCCATTTCTTTCAAATCATATTTGTGCCCGTTAACTTTTGCGTTCATTATTAGGCTATACATTTGGTGAGGCATATAAATGACTTTATTTTTCAAATTTCTTTCAATACATGAGTGCATTGAATCATCTTCGTTCTGGCTATGGCCAGTAACGAAAAATTTATGTATAATTTCCAAATTTAACTTTTTTGCAGCATAAAGATACAGACCAAATATAAATCTATTTTTATTCTGACCACCGCAGCCATCCGAATAAAAAAGTATCTTTTTGATTCCCTGTTCGGCTTGAGCAGTCATAATTTAGAGCAAACAACTGCCTATTTCGGTACAGCCTTTTTTAGCTATTTGTCCATGCCAAACTTAGCAATAACCTTTTTTTATAAATGGCATCAAACACAGTAAAGTTGTAAATCGGATACTTCCTTTTGTAACACTTTTTCTATGTCGTAAATTGCAAGTGAAGTAGTATTATCTTTTTCAGCGTCAGCAGCCTCTATTTCTTTAATTTTAATTTCTCTCACTTTATCTTTTCTCGTGAGATGAGTTCTATATTCAGATTATAAAATCACTTTTTCTACAGAATCAGCTTGCTTATACTTCACACATAGGGAGCATTGGTCTTTTTTAGGTTTATAGAAGGAATAATTGAACCGTGTGTTGAAAATAGTTTCGTATTGCCGTTTCGTTGCCATGTTAGTGAGATCATAAGATTGTTCTGCATACCATATTTTGTATAAACGATACATTTTTGAAATATTAAGTAATTCCGATAGTTACTGTCGTTTTGAATCTTTAATGTGATTCCACACTTGGGAAGCTCTTAATATGTGTCATTATATTTTCTTCTATATCAGCTTTTATTTTCTTTGGTCTATTGTCATGTTTCCCTCGGTTATCTATTAAACTCTCATCTTTTTTTAATTTTTCTAACGTCGTAAAGACCATCTGCTCTGTAATACTGAGTGTATTTATAAAAAATGTTTTGCAAACTTGAATTTCTTCTTGCCTGTTTTCTAATGGAAAATTATATTTTATGATTTGTGTGCGCGTACTTTTTCGTATAGCTGTAAGTTTTATAATGTCATATGTTTTTACATGCCTGGAAATATACTGCCATTGCAATTCACGACTATCCAAACTATAAAATTTGTTGAATATTGATGTTCTTTGTGATTCGGTAAACTTTTCGCCACATTTTTTTCTATTTATCACGATTTTACGATTGGAGTTTTTCCCCGCGAATAATATCGTAATAGTATTTTACCGTTCCAAATATTTTTTTTGTTTCTATGTATGAGTGTAATAAAGTATTTTTCGTGTAAAAAAATGGTTGTATAAATGAATAGAATAATCCGGTATAAAAAAATTATCTCCATAAATTACGTAAGAAAAAATTTAAAAAAATTCACATGGTGTAATAGGACCTCCAGATGCCGAATTTGACCTAAAAGCAAGAGTAGTACCCCGTAAGAGTACTTTACGAGGTTATTCGGTGGGGGCGACGATTGTCCTCGGTTTTGCCAGCATAATATTGTTTTCAGTTATTGTTAACAGTTTTATGAGTTTTAATTTTTCAAACGGAAACCTAATTCATTTTTAAAATTAAAGTAACCTAAGTTACTTCTTACATATCTGCCAATTCAAGTCTCGTAAAAATCTGTCCAACCGTTTTGGATATCATATAAGCATACATACAGACAGGCAGACAGACGGACAAAAGTTTTAAAAATTAGTTAATTCAGTGACCAGTTGGTGCAGTTGCTAAACGTTGGCTGCGGCGTTGCATGTCGTGGGTTCGATTCCCACCAGGAGCAAATATTTGTACTACCTACAAATAGTTGTTTCGGATCTAGGTGTTCGTCTATGTGCGATATATGTTTATAAAAACGTCCTAGTACGAGTAACACAAGACCTAGTTCTTAGAATAAGGGCAGCGTTTATTTAAAGAAAAAAAATTGTCAAAACCTCTTTTTGAGGCACTACAGAATACAGAAACGTGAATTTTATTCATATGTATAGATTAGCTGTTGCTTGCGGTTTGACTTGAAATTTCAAGTTTTTTTTTTGCACGGTACAATGAACGCTTTTCCGAATTAAAAGTAATATAAGGTTCTCCTGATACCATTAACTATCTACCAGTCAAAGTCCTATCAAAATCGGTTCATGCAGGTCCAAGCTGTTGTGCAGGAAAACCAAAATACAAGACTATGATAAGATCGATCTTAAGATACAGTAACAAGACCTGGCGACTAACTTTACAAGAAGAAGAATGGCGTCTGGTCGCAGAGAGAAATCATGCATTCGATTTTGGGTCCGACCCAGAGAAAAGATAGAAGTTATAGAGCCCAACACAACAGTGAATTTGAGGACGTGGTAGGCGAACTAAACATCATTGGAAAAGCTCAGCCCACAGACTCCGCTGGATGGCTTCCTAAGGATAAGAATCGATCATAGCATCAAGAAAGCAATACCGTTTTAATCTTGATCAAATCTGCTATACAGCAATAGCGCACTGTTGAGCAGAAATAGCGCGCTATATTTAGGCTATATAATATATTCCCTATCCTATCCTATCCTATTGGCCACAAACCTGTCACCCGGACAAGATATTTTGACTTGACCTCCAAGTCCTCAATTGCCAGAAGGCAGTTGGTGCTCTCTCTTGACAGAGGCCAAGTTATTGAAAAGACTTACTTTGCGTCGCTGTATACGGAAGGAGTATGTTATCGATTATAATAAAACGAATAGTACGTATCAGCTTTAATTTTTAGTGGAAAATGTATTCAAGAAGTATGTGTTATATTTTTACTAATAATTGACATTTTGTGCATGTAAATAATTGTTTAACAAGACTATTTAGACACAAAATAACAAAAACCGACTCAAACGCCTTAGAAGTGTACTTTCGCAAGAAATTTTTTTCCGTTATTTTGATTTCAAAAACAAACTGATGTTTATGAAAGTTTTATGGGACTACACTTGGAATATCTCCTTTCCAACTAAAAAAGAATTATCAAAATTGGTTCATAAACGACGAAGAAATCCACGAACACACATAAAAAAATATATACGGCCGAATTGAGAAACCTCCTTCTTTTTTTAAAATCGGTTAAAAATGTAGTTAAATAGCAGCTAGATTTTGCTGCTTGATTTTTGATTTACGGAAGGATGACAAACAAGCAGATGGTTCATCTAATGTTAAGCGATCCGGTTGCCCATATATACACATAAATTGCGTGTGCGACAGTTAATAATATTATTTTCACAGAGAATGTAAAAAACCGACTTCAACCGCCAAAAAGTGAAGTTTCGTAATGCATTTTCAACTTCAACTATTTGGTTAATAACTTAAAAACTACTTGTCGGATCTAATTCAGATTTATATGGGAAGCCCCAGCTTTCAAATAAAAAAGAATCATAAAAATCGTTTCACCCAGTAAAAAATTTTCTAAAAAACAAACAAAAAAATACAGTCGAATTGAGAACCTCGTCCTTTTTTGAAGTCGGTTGAAAAAGGCGACCACTCTTTTCAACACTACATCGAGGACCTATATATGTGGAAGTAATTCTCTCGTGCTCTGGACTTGTACAGATGATGTAATTCATTTACTGATGCAATGTAATTTACCATGCGAAAGATGTTTACTGTTACAACTGGCAGCGGAAACGCATTTTATTTATGTTTGTGTATACGTTTATATTTATTTTTAACCGACTTCAAAAAAGAAGGAGGTCTCTCAATTCGACCGTATATATTTTCTTTATGCGTGTTCGTGGATTTCTTCGTCGTTTAAGGACCGATTTTGATGATTCTTTTTTTGTTTGAAAGGAAATACCCTGAGTATGGTCCCGCAAAATTTTTCCATTTTCATAAAAATCAGTTGAGTAGTTTGTTTTTAAAATCAAAATAACGGAAAAAATACGGCACGATAGTACACTTCTAAGGTGTTTGAAGTCGCTTATTGTAATTTTGTGTCAAAATAATTATTGTATATGTTGGTATGTTAGTACGTACGTATGCACATATGTACGTATGAACGTGTGTATGTATGTATGTTGGATATTTGAATATTTGGATCGCGATTCTTTTGTTCGTTGTAACCTGTGTATTATCTACATATATTCCAAATTTAATTTAAATTGAAGTACTGGTTTCAGAGTTATCGCGGAACATACATACTACACAAAAAGAGATTTCGCCCCAAGAGTAATTTTAAACCTCACTCTAATCACTCACTGGCTAAATAAATTCCAACGTCACAATAAATACTTTTACGGAGAATTTATTACATAATATTTATTTTACTCAATCGATTATTGCATTTTTATGCCATGACGTCATGGCATAAAAATGCAATAATCGATATACCATTCTTCTTTAAAAGGCAACGACCAGATTCTCCCTCGAGATTCCATTGTTATCAGAACAGCTAACAAACAAAAGAATATACAGAACCAGCATAAAATAAAGTATGCATGGCTCTTAGGGTTGCCGGATGGCCATTCCTACCCTCTTCTTTCC
>DWHK01001853.1:0-10577 GCA_018247855.1 Graphium androcles
TGACCGGTTGGCGCAGTGGCTAAGACATTAGCTGCGGCGTCACAGGTAGTGGGTTCGATTCCCACCCGGGGCAAAAATTTGTATGACCTACAAATAGTTGCTTCGGATGTGGGTGTTTGTGTTTGTGTGATTTATGTTTGTAAAACAAGCCTAGAGCTTATCATAAAGGCAGCGTTCGTTCAAAAAAAAAAAGAGCACATTTAGTAGAGCTTTGTCTAAAAGTATTCAGACATAAGAATCGCTAGCGACTACCAAGTAATACATAGGACTTCCTAGCGTGTTGAAAGGGCGTTAAAGTTAGCTTGGGTTGAGGCAACCTTTTTTATACCTTACACGAATATCAAGTAAAATAATCGAAAAGGAAATCTATTGTTAATTCACATTAGGTAACATCCCTAGATAAACGATACGAGTGCAACTGCAGGACAGAACAAAAAAGACAGTTTACCAGGCTGCTGTCACAAAGAAATTTCTATCTATCAATGTGAACAATGATAGACAGGTTTTTAAATAAAAATATATTAAAATAGTTTATGCTTCGAAATCATTGACACACACTTTGGTTTTATTTGTAAATATAGGTTAAAACTATAGATTATGTCTTATAAAAGATGGTCGGCTTATACTCTTAAATAATTGTACAAATATACTCTGCTGTATATATTATCACTAGCATTCTCATTTACATTTTTTGTAAGTTTTTATATAGTGTTCAACGTATACCCATTTCGCCATACCGATCACTACCACATTTTTCCGTTTTGGAACTGGATTCCGATGTCTTTCCGAAGGCTCGGAAAATATGCTGCAGGTTATTTCGAGAACGATAAAACTCATGACCAATATTTAGTTTTTGTGTAGATTCTTGTCTCTGGTAGTTTTTACAAAAAACAAAAACAAGAAATTATTACGTTAATCTAAAAAATGTCAATAACTTTACTATTGCAGTATGTATGTTGTTTACTTGTTATTATTTTTTTTATTTACTTATTACCGTTTAATGCTTCAATATTGCGCTGCTATAGCACAAACGACGTATAAAACAACCCTTACATATGCTTGCCTAATGTATAGTTATATAGAATAGAATATATAGAATGTAAGCACTTTTGCACAACCAGTAATATATACTGCTCAAGGTGGTAGAGTATAACATCTTTCATACAGCTGTAACTTCAGAAAGCCAGTATATAAGAAGTAAGTATACATGACTTTTAGATTGCAGAACGGTCATTACTACCCTCTTCTTTTCCCACTCCTTTCCCCTGTGAATCCTTAACATATGCTACACAATAACCTGTTGTATACAATTTCCAAAGCTCGCAACGCACACGGAACTCTCCGGATGTTTTGTGCCCATGAGCGAACCTGACGTGTGTCACTTAACGTCAGGTGAATCGTCTGCTTGCTTTCCACGAAAAAATGTATGTTAGTAAATAAAAATTAAAATCATGCGAGTGCGAGTCGTACTCGCGCACTGAGAATTCCGTACCACCACACAAAAGCCTGTATAATTCCTGAATTAACAAAGTCATCTAAGCCGTTATGATTTCCCTTCAAAGTTCATCACATGGACTACCATTACGAATTTTTTCAGATTTTTCGAGACACGTTTAGCTTTTAGATGGGCGCTTCAAAGATGAATATCTCGCAAACGGTTACGTAAATCAGTCAATTACCTTAGCAACACTCAATGTTTTAAAAGACCTATCGAACGATACCCCACACTACGGGTAGACGCAAGAAAAAAAACCACCCACTTTACATGTAGGGTAGGTACGCCAAAAAAATATTTTTCGTGATTTTATTTTAGCACTTGTCGACTTATTAAATACACATATCTTTTTGACATGACGAAACTATAAGGGTTCCGGGACGTGAACTACGAAACGCTATAAACTGCTAAGAAGGATAAAATGCGCATCTTTAAATATTTTTAACAACATAATTTTATAAAAACGTGCTCCAACACTGCTAGACATATGAATCTCAATAAAAGAAGCAATTAATAGGCGGCAGTGAAAAATCCGTGAAAAAGGTTCATATATTTACAGGTTGCATGTTTTATTGTAGTACAGATCATAAATTGTGTTTACTATTCTTATTGTATAGTCTGTGGAGTGGTCAGGTTTAAGCGGGAAACGCTGCGGGAGTTTAATACGCACTAACGTCCGGCTCGTTGTTATACTAATGTGATAATTCTCCATAATCGAGGAATGCATGTAGCTGAGACGGTTGTCTCGCAATCAGTTCAGCCGAGTTTCACCTGGAGTATTCGCGCTGTTACTTTTACAACGCGCGGCCGCGCACGAACAACGCTCTGTTTCCCTAAGTCTTATTGTCTCCGGTATAACACGGCTGGTTAATACTTTGACTTTCCATGCAGCGTGGACATCATGGTACACGTGTCTGGTAATCTGTAATGAATACACATTTTAAGGTTGAATGCCCAATGAATACCTTCTTGGCCAAACAACTTCTCCGTTCAAAAATGATATTGACAAAAATTTTAAAAGATACATCATATGATATCTCGTTGCCATTTAATTGTATGATAACGTCTAGTCGCCAGCAAAATTGTTATTTTTTTTTTATAGGAAAGGTTGGCTGGCGAGCAGACGGTTCACCTGATGTTAAATGATCCCGTCACCCATGAACACACATAACATCCGAAGCGTTCCGTGTGCATTGCCAGCCCTGGAAATTGGATAAAATGTAATAAGTTAAAGGGTAGGATGGGTTTGGATTATATTAAGGATTTGGTGGGGAAAAGAGTGGGAAAAGAAGAAGGTAGGAATGGCAACCCTAAGAGCCATGCAGTTCTTATTTTATGCTGGCTCTGTGAAGGCCGGTGATACCTCCCCGGGCGAGCGCGGCCGAAGAAGTGCAGCAAAAGCTGTGTGAAGAATGATATACTGCCACCTCGAGTTGGTAGAGCATAACATATGGTTTATTATAGTAAACCATTTTAAATAAAACTGGCTACTGATCAAGCGGTTCAGATTATTTACAGTATTATCAATTTTACCTTTTAACCGAGAAAGAGTACTTATGTTATAAGATTAAACGACATATCCCTTAAAATTATATTTAGAAATTAATTGAATTTGCTTTCCCTAACTAAAGAATATATTTTACTGTGGTAAGACCTCGCTGATCCAAGAAAGTAGAGGCAGTAAAGGGATGGACCATGCATAAGAGCACATCAAAATGACAACAATGAATTAAAAGTAGGTTTTATAGATTTTAATTTCATCCGAGAGTCTATGCGGTTACAGCATCATGCATGTTGTCAACGTTACCATGTTACCAGTTTTCATGTACCAACTCCTTCTTTGTGTCAACAGACAGTGTTATAGTTCAAGAATGTAAATAAATAATTAAACGCCTAAATTTTTTTTTCTGTAGATTAGATTCTGTCCGATCAATACATTTTTGAGATGAAAAACTCGAGTCTACTCAACCCCTAGTCCTAGAGTATTTTCGAAATTGTTAGAGACGTTTTTAAGAACGTTATTCCTTTACATATATTTGCTTATATATACAGAATTTTCGTTTAAAGTTAAAGTTAAGATTTAAATTACTAAATTTATTAATCTTATAACACTTGATTAGTGTATAGATAACTTCTAAATAGATCTTTGATGTAGCCCTTCTCCTTCCCGTAGCTTATTCCATTTTTAAAAGCTGGCATTATTTCAAACGACAATTTTTTTGAAAGCAATGATCACTTCCTAACAGGTCCCAGCAGTATATTTAACTTTAAACAATGAGTTTTTGCTGGCGTAAAGCAAGCATCTTCATCAGCATCTTCTACAGCAGCGATAATAGACCACGGCACAGACTACGGCCTTCGTCTATTATGGCCTACCAACACGCATCAGCATTCTACCCAACTCGAATAAATGACGGTTATTTTTTTAAAGAAAGCAATTTAGTAAAGGCGGAGAGAAGATTGTTTTAAAATTCCTAAACTACATTTTGCTTTTCTTATTTTATTCTCAATTTCGCAATCAAATAATAAAAGAACGTATTTGTCTTTTTGACAATAGCCATTACACAAACTTGAGTAACAAACAGTTACACAACTCACTTAGAACAATGATTACACAAACCAACATTACATTTATTATAATCTGATTGTACAATTATTCATTATTCAGTACCATTACGCACTATCCCATACATATGTAAGTTTAAGAACAGTTTCTCAATCCACCTACATACAACCTTTTATGTAACCTATTTATAGTAACGCTAAGTTACCAAATGTTCTTTGTAAGTAATTTTTTTAATAACACCGGAACTAGTTGTTTATTTTTTTTAATTTTAGATGTGCCTGATTGGCACAAAGTAACAAGATTTAAACAACAATACACCTGGCATAATTTTGTATTAATTGTACCTTTTTTTTTATTTTGACATCAGTTAAATTTCTGCACGGTTATAAAAGGAAAATCGTTGCCATTTTTGCAAAATTTACAAAGACACAAGAAGAAACAAATAAGCGGGAAGGAAACATGAAGTTCCGTATCAAAACAGAAATGATTGGTTGGTCCATGTGAGTACAGCCAATCACCCCTTTATTACATATTCACAATTGCGTGCGTCGAAAGAAATTACTATGGACGGACACAGTTTCGCGTGTCCGAAGCTAAATCTGTGCTGTTGGCCGCTTATGGAGTAAGATTACAAAACGCAAATGTAACTTCCCCGTACAATAGTATCTTGCCATTTAATTCTGTAACACACGAACAAAACGTGAAAGATACGTTTAATATCTTGTGAAATTTAATTTCAAAATAAAAATACTTAATATGGTGTTTAACAGGAAAGGGTTTCCGGTTTTATTTGTGAAACAATATGTTCCGTAACATTGCCCTTAAGGATTTTTATCAAATATAATTTTCAATATTCAAATACATAAATAAAATGTCACGACCTTTATCACTCTTTTAATATGATTAAATTAGTATTGACAACAGAATTCACTCGTTTTTTTTTACATCAGATTAAGTAAAAATTCAGAATACATTGCGATACCTAACTATTATTTATAATTTCATGCAAAGCGTATAAAATTATTTCACATAACTCAACCTTTAAAAAGTTTTTTTTTTATTTTCTTGGCTGACATATACAAAAGTAAGATCAGGCTGTCAGAATTCCCTACTTAATTTTAATCCTAATGTTACTACTAGAGTTGTTAATGTTCAAACATCATTAGTAATTCGATACGTTTTTACATGGTTTTATCACGTCATGTGATTTTTTTGTCCGTCTAAAAGTAAATTACAAAATCTTTCTAAGACCAAACTATCCTAAACCTTACGTCATACTCTATTACGATTGCAAACGAAAACGTGAGATTTATGAATCAAACAGATTATACATGAAAGAAAAAAAAACAAAAGAGATTTATATTAAGATAACACTACTTGATACCGTTGCGGCTCCTCTGTGCTGTCGACTTGACGATTCGGTTCTCCCTGAGAGCTTCACGAAATTGGTTCCCGTTATGGTGCACCGAATCTGTTCACGGTGCTCGCTTAAGTTCAAAGTCATGACGTTCCCCGTAAACTCTGATACAATGTATTTTATCTGTGCCGCCATTTATAGGCGGGAATTCGCGAGAAATAACCTTATTTATATTTACCACGGAGTTGGAGGTAACGTCGTGCATGCCAAATTTGGTTGCATTGATCCCGCGACGATAAAGTGTCGTTATAAAACAAAAGATAGTACGTGGACGGTGGAAGAAAGGTTTTTTAACGGTTGTCGTTAAATTTTATAGTTCCTTTTACTATTATATTTAAAATAAATGATACATGAAAATTAATTTGTTACTTGTTCGTGTTTTTTCTAGTTAAATTATACGCCTTATTTTACCCTAATAAGGGTCGGAAATTTTATATTAACATCCTTTCACTAGAAATAGTTATTTGCGGGATAATTTATTACACACACGCCATATTATAAGTGGCTTTTGAAACGAATGGCATGAGAATTTATAAAGAAACATCCACGCATAACCGAACGTCTGGGCAAAAAAGCGCGGGAGATGCGGCGGGATTTTTTCCAACGTTCGATATGTTCAAATGAGCTGCGGCCGGTACATCCACGTATGCCTTCGGGGGATGCGAATTAATACGTTCATTGCCCCTATCCGGTCAGCCGTGCTATGTCGCGACGGGCGTCTAGGGCTGCGATATAGAAGTTGCCTACGTAAATTCTACGGCATTGGTTAGGTAGAACTGCAAAACATTTATAATTTTTATAAAGTATTCTTTATAAAAATTATAAATGAATCTTCTGAGACTGAAATCTTCTGGACTGACTGACTAGTTGAACTGTGAATATAAAAACTACAAAAATCTTACATTTATTCTTAATAAGAAACGATTTACGTTCAATCGCTTACAAATAATGCTATAATTCGCTTTCTTTTTTGATATAGTTTTATGGACTTCTTTTCGTGACACAGTCTGCGTGGAATTAGGTTTAACGAAAGAAAGTATACTGTGTTAATTCAGGTTACCTATCTATGTTACAAATCTCTTCTAAATCCGTTCAGCCGCCTTTGAGTGATATAGTAACAAACAACCAAACACACAAAGTTTAACATTTATGACTTTGGTAGATATCTCCGGCATTTCCGAGAAATTTACTCTACTTTTTCACAAATAACACAAAAATACCTACAAACGAACGTTCTGTGTTATTGTTCTATCGGAAAAAAAATTTAAGAGACAGTTTATAAAATATATTTTGTTTATGGTTGCCTTCTCTTAGCCGATGAAGTGGTAGTAGCCCTTAATTGCTTATATGGTCTGGAAACCTTCGGAACCTTTTACGGCATATCATAATAGTCTATAACATGTTTCGCTTCTTCCATTACTGCATATGTATTTAAGTACAGTAGAACTTACAGTAGCGGTACACATGCACAGTGATAATTAATTTTAATCAAACCGAGATTGAATTCCGTTTTAAGTAAGTGATAAAATCTTTTATTTAACTAAAGGCGTAATCACTAACAGTTGCTCGAACTTAAATGATTTGCATAACGTTTGCGACGAAATGCAGGAAACAGACTTTGTATATCAGTAAAATCTATGCATACGAACGTTCGCCGCAAACTTGGATCTTGCGATTATTTTATGTGCTGAAATTATTTTATATTAATCTAAATATCTCACAACTACTAAACCGGTTTTGATGCCCATCGAACTTAAAAATTGTGCTAATATTACCTATATACATTCCAAATTTTATTAAAATTGGAACACCGATTACCCGTGTTTCTAACAGCAATAGAAGCCTAAACATTTTTGTCGCCTGTCTGTCTGTCTGTCACATTGGTATGCGCATTACACAAAAATTACTGCATGAAATTGGATGCTGTTTTCACAGTTGTATTGGTGTAGGTAGGTCTAACTTAAAATTTGGTATACTTACACACAACTCGAGTCATAATTTTCATTCGAGCTGCCAGAACTCACTCGAGTACAACTCAAGTATCAACAAGTATTATTTTCACAGAAAGTTAAAAAAAACCGACTTCAACCGCTTCAAAAGTGGACTTTCGTAATGTATTTTCAACATCAACTATTTGATTAATAACTTAAAAACCACTTTTCAGATCTAATTCAATAGGACCACACGGGAAGCCCCAGTTTTCAAATAAAAAAGAATCATAAAAATCGGTTCACCTAGTTCAAAGCTTTCGACGTAACAAACATAAAAAAACAATGGAATTGAGAACCTCCTCCTTTTTGAAAAAAAAAACCTCCTTTTTCAAAAACACCAATGACTCAAGTAAAAAAATCCTATTTGAGTCACATCACTAATCATACCAAATTCACTAAATCATATCACTTATACCGAAGATTTAGTTTTTGGCTCATTTTCTTCAGAATATTTTGTTTTCAAGAAAAAAAAATATTTAATTATCTGATATATGATACTTAAATATTTCACAGATATCTTTTGCAAACTATTTTGCCCCTGTTTAAGAATATTGCTCTTATGGATGAAAGAAAGATTTGACTTATAAACAATTTTTTTAAAAGAGTGCCTAGGGCCAAAACTACATAAAGACTTAAAAGTTCAGTCGTAGTTCACCCATTGCGGAATCTCTTGTATAGACCGACATTATTAACTCAATCCTTTAATAAGAAGAAGCGTAAAATGGCACTTGCCTCGTGTTGAATATTGCTGCGAGAACCTTAATTACCTTTAGTCATACATGCGGAGAAATAATTAACATTAAAATAAATGACTTCTATCAAATTACTCAAAATTTTATACCGTTTCTATAATCATATTATTATCATTTAATTACTGCAAATTATCTTTAGCGAAACGTACCTAAGTACAAGTATTTATATGTATATATACAGAATATGTACGTAAAAGAAGGCGTAAACCTCTAAACTCAAGAATTATAAAAAAACCCATTCGATTCTTAGAATATAAAGTTTTGATTTTTCCTTAACTGGCTTTCTCAACCTATTCCGACCTTAGAATTCAGCGCCCGTCGGATACATTGTAGACGGGAGTGAAATAAAAACAAACACCGAATCGGCAAAGTTAGGGTCCCTAGAGGTGCGAGACGACAAACCGGTTTGACCGGGAGACTCTTTGTTTGGCCATCTCAGAATCGAGACGGCGCGGCTCGACGTCGGTTAGTGTCTATAGCGGCTATCACTTACCATCAGGTGAAGCACTCGCTCAGTTGTCATTTTATGATTTAAAAAACAGAGACATGACTGACGGAGTCTTTTCCAACAGGGTACGGAGCCGATGTTTCTGTGGCGAGAGGCGGCTGGGGCCGGGGTGGCCTGATGGCGGTGGTAGTGCGTACGCTGCTGCTGAGTGCGGCGGTGGCAACCCTGGCGGAGGCCGGCGCGCGCTTCGGCGACAGGCTGGCACCGCGTGTCCCCGCCCCCTACGCGCCGCGCCACGCGCCCTCCGCGCACATCCTTGCCGAGAGCGATTACGAAGACTCCTACGAACAGGACTACGATGAGAACCACCCCGATGCTGAAGAGCAGCTCCCCGAAACAGAACCGCCGCCAAAACGCCCCGCACGCACCGAGGCGCACCGTCTGGAAATGAGCACGGAGTATTTCGTCATTCCTGCGCGCACAACCACCCACAGGCCCCTGGTGACATCCGTGCGGAGCGTGATTGTTACTAAACCGCCACACATGAAGAACACTACGACACTACCGACCCCCAAAGCTCCCTCGATCAGCGCATTGAGGTCTGAAGCATGGGCGGTACCTATATTGGCGATCGCGTGTGTTTGCATGTTAACTCTTAGTGGATTCGAAGTTTTTATTGTGTGGGGTGCCAGTCGCAAAGCCCCGAGTCATCGCCATTTATTATTAGGCCAAACTTTATTGTTCGGATTGTTTTGTAGTGCCGCGACGGCAGCGCTTTACGCCGCCACGCCGAACAATTTCACATGTGGTGCAGTTCGCTTTGGAACTGGTGTGGCATACGTAATCGTCTTTGCCTCGCTACTTGTTAAGTGCGTCTTTCTGTTAAGTTTGAACGGCGGTGTGTACCTGCCAGCAGCGTACCAAGGACTTCTACTGTTCTTTGCAGTCATGATACAAGTCGCAATCGGCGCTCAGTGGCTGGGCAGTTCGCCGCCGCGTGTTGCATCTAGTGGAGCTCGGTGCGATACCGCTCTGTCGGACTTACTGCTGTCGTTGTGCTACGCGGCATTTCTCATAGCAGTGGTATGCGGCGTGGCTTTGCGGTCGCGCGGCATTCGCGACAACTACCGCGAGGCGACGCACATCGCCGGGGCGAGCGGGGCGACGGCCGCCGTGTGGGTGTGCTGGGTAGCGGCCGCCCTGGGCGCGCCCGAACAGCATCGGGATGTGTGCGTGGCCGCCGGATTGCTGGCCACGTGTGTTGTAGTATTCGCATTGATGTTCGCCCCCAAAGGTCGGAGGTTGGCGGCGTTAGGGCGCGAAGGGCGATGGGACGCCGACCGGGAGGAGGGGCTGAGCTCGTTGGGCGCCGGAGGGTCCGGCTACTCGCCCTCGTTCTTCCACTTCAAGCCGGTTAAATACGGCATGGTGTCAGCTGCAGCGCCGGCACCCGCACCGCCGATCCTCGACCGCAAAGAGCCGCCCGCTCAGCTCAGCTCAGCCGGTTAGTTAAGTATCTAAAGTGCGCTATAAGTAAGAACTAGCGCTTCCAAGCACCGAGAGTTGACCGCTCACCGCATTGATTGCAGATCCGTACGGCGCTCTGTTCGCGAGTTCGCACCTGCACCCACGCTCTCTGTGCCCCCCGCCGCACTACCCAATGCACCCATTAATGCACTACCAATACAATTATCCGCCCTATAACTATATGATGCCACCAGGTAAATATAACACTCCACAAAGTATTCGCACTAATTTGTACAAAATTTCAACTTCATATATTCATACATGTAAATAAATATACATATAAATTACAGATAAGATGATAATAAAAATAAAACCGGTTAGGATTGCTAACAACTAAACTCTTTTTCCAATAATTCTAGAAACACATAAGGATCCTATAAG
>DWHK01001854.1:0-10576 GCA_018247855.1 Graphium androcles
GAACAGTGTAAGCTTAGTTGTAGGGATATTGTTGTTCGATCTATTTCCACAAAGCCTGTTCGAAGGGAAGTTTTTACCCTAAAGTACAAGTTATGATACTGGTTGTAGGCATCATATTATTTGAACTAAAGCAGAAAGTATATAAGGCTACTTAAAGGGACACATTTATCTGGTCCAGGAGTGTAAGTTAGGACCCAAGTAAAGGTGAGATGTTACTTAATCCAAGGTTATCGATTTAAGTCCTTGTAATAAGGTTCGTAAATAGAACTGTAATAAAGTAAGAACGATGACCGGTAGTGATGACCTATAATGCTTATATTGGGAAAGCAGTTATGTTATTTTTAATAACTTGAAACGTGCTAAAAATAACACATTAAGTAATAAAATCCATTGCCTAAATGGGAAACCTTTAACAGAGTTTCCATTTATCAATTATCAAATCTAACTGTAAATAGCCTATCTCCTTTACTATTTCCGTAGGTATTGTTACATACAAAACTATAAACAATTAAATTTAACATGTCACGTTATTTCAAAGTAACAGTAACATTGATCTCGGTCAACGCACGGTGACGGAGCTATATACTTTCACAATACTAGAACATTACTTTCTAAACGACGTAAAATCGTTAGGCGCTAGTTTAAATAACAAGTGGATATACTCACTAGAAAGAAAGTACGGTGCAGTCCTCCAGGTGCGACGGCCAAAGTCGGTATGGTTGTTTCTCCGCTAAGTAACAGTGGGGTGCAAACATTTCTCTAAAACCTGTCCTCGATGGAGGAAGAGGTCGACGTAACGGGCCGCATACAAAGCGTACCATGAACGGAATTAAAAAAAAGTATGTCGATGATCGAATTAATAATGCCGGTTTGTATTGTTTTGGCGCCATTTCTAATGGATGTTAGTGTGTACGATTCTTATTTCTTAAAAAACTAGCTGCTTTTGAGTACATACACGGCATAATAAATATTGATATATTAATATATGTAATATAATATTCTCAAATGAATAGTAATAAACTATGTAAAAATATATTATTATAATTTTTTAGTTTCTTTTTCAAGTGTTCAAAACTTCCTTCCTTTCCTTTGTGACTATCCTTATTTAGAACTGGCTGCTTCCCGCGTTTCTTAGAGTCGGTTGAAAATTCGTTCTATAGGTCGATCCAGTTTATAACGTATCTGTATGTCAAATTACATTCAAACCCATTCATTCGTATTTGCGTATATGAACAACAAATATCCATATCTACATCCATCGGTCCTTACAAACTTTCGCGTTCATAATATTATTAGGATTGTTACTATATGTGTAAGTTATATTCGAAGGAGAAATAGATAGTTTACTCTGGGATATGGCATAGACCTAGGAATGTAATCATCTATTTTTAATTGAGGATAGGCACGAAGTAATTGTGTGCTTGGTAAAGGGAATATTGTACATGTCTGCTCTCTCTTCGATTCATTTGAGATTGTATTTTTATGTTCCAAAACATGTTTGGTGAGTGAGTTCGATGCCCTTAACCCTCCTGTTTTTTTTAACAATTTATCTGCTTCAAGTTTTTAGTGTGTGTTCTTGTGTTGTGTATTTAAATGTTTCATCTTTTAACTCTGATGTCATTCACCCCTTTAAAGTAATGCAACGAAGTCAAACAATATTGCTTTTTTTAAGTAATTAAAAAAAAATAATTTATTACCAATTGTTATAAATAATTTGTTTTATATATTGCTGATTTAGTGAAATTGTTTAGCACATTTACTTATGGTCAATCAAAATTTCATATGCGTAGAATTTCTTCAATGCCAGAACCGGTATAGGTAATGTTCTACCTTACATGTCATAGAAACAGTTGTTCATCGTGTAAATAATTTGCATTCACAGTATGTTCCGCATTCCCGTTTCTGTTACAATCATGATCAGGAGGCGCCAGCATATTATTCCTCTGTATACATATATGCGGTTACGGAGAGTGATTTATGTATTAGGAAAACCGTTTTATTCCATTGCATTCTCATTGTTTTATGTGTTATAACTACGTAATCCTCCAGCTATTATTACGTAGTATAGTTTTTTAAGCGTTACATACCAATATAATGTTCAACTCTGCAATTATTTATAATCACGACATAAATAATGCCATAAGGTTCTAGAATTTTTGATCTAAATAACCTTAATAATTATCATGTTACGTGGAACAAACTAGTTTTTTATTTATCTGGCACTACCATACCCCCACCAAGTCGAGAAAAACCAAACAAACAAAGGCACAGCCACAGCAATTCTCGAAACCATTCGGCCATTTTCTGCTCGTTTAACTTTGTTGTACATAAAGTTAGAAGCCTCAATTTTTACATACTAGGAGTTCCGATACAACTAGACATATTCCCAAATTACACACAATTTTAACACAAATTAAGTGCAAAGTTGTTCGTATTGCAAATTCAAGTTTGAAAATTTATGATAGATACAACAATTGATCATCAAAATTCTAAGGTATTTTTGGCTGACGGGGAAGCTTCAAATTATAAACATAACTAGTGTTAAGTCTATAAAGCTATAAGAAATTAAAATATAGCACAATTTAAATGTAATTTAGTAGATATTTAAAAAAAATAGATTTTAGATATATAAACTGCATAAATAACTTTATAACGCATTTATTTTTCCTTTACCAATTGACAGTGCCTGCGCGTATTTAGAACATTGAAGGCAAGCGATCGACGGGGTCCAAGTTATAAACTATACAAAAAAGTTTTGAAGTACAAAACCTGCACTTATGTCAGCCACATCTCCTGAGAAGAATTCCATAAGGCATCAGACTGGAAATTAACAAAGTATATTAGACGTGCCGTGTAATTTTTTTTTATTTCTTACGTAAATGGACTGACTTGGCCACTGGAACATAATCACATAAGAATGAGATCCCATTTTAAATATTCAAAAACGCGCCTCTTGGCCAAATTTATATATACACTAGCTGACCCAATAGACTCTTTAAATCCTATCCCCTAAACGTCGAATTTTGTAATTTGAAATAAATATATTGAAGTTCTTAGTTGAGATAAAACTATTATATCGTGTAAATTAGATCAAAGTATACGAACATAAATACGTTCAATATTTCATGGTTATCGGTTTAGTACTATCGGAGTCTATATCGGACAAACATTTGACACGGAGTTTTAATACATCTCCCTATTTAGTTTTTCTTATTTAAATTAAATATTTTTTATTTTAAATTCATTTGATGTATAAATATAACTGTTTTATATTTACTTATATGAGCATTGTGTCGTAGTATTCATTGGCATGAGGTCTGTTTAGACACATTTTATGTGAAACAAAGTTCTATTATTTCATTTAAAAGGAATAATAAATATTATTAACACAAGTTAAAAATGAATGGAAAAGGATAGCTTTGGTTCACGTTATTGAGGTTGAATAACTTTTGAGGGCTTCAAAATTTTAAATGTACAAACAGTATTTCTAGAATTTAAGATGTTAGGGCATAACATCGTTTATACAGTTTTTGCTGCAATTCCGCGACCGCGATCGTCCAGAGAGGTATCACCGTTCTTCACAAAGTTAGCATAAAATAAAGTATGCATAGCTGTTAGAGTTGCCGGATGGCCGTTCCTAAATTTATTTTTACTCCTTTCTCCACCGAATCCTTCATATAATATTGAGCCATCCTACTATATAACCTGTTTTATTTAATTTCCAAGGCGGGCAACGCACGCAACACGTGAACCGTTGGTTGGTTAGCAAGCGAGCCGACGGTTAACGTCTGCTAGCTTGTCAACCTTTTTTTTTATTAAAGAAAATATACTCTTATTTGATGTTTTTAAGTAATTTGATATACCTTAAATTTTGTAAGCTTCGATCAAAGACACTCCATTAATCGTTTTGTTTTCAATGTTTCAGTGTAAATCAGTTATATTCATAATAACAAGAGTAAAATAAAGCTGTATTTTGATACGTCAATAATATCACGAAGCTGTTTTAAAAATAGTTTTATAGTATAAGTTTAGTGGATAATTTTTCGCATGCTACGTTGTACCAAAATATTATTTTCGCAAACATTACAAACAATAACCAAAGCGATTTTTATGAAATCAAAAATACATACTGCATTTGGTATAAATCGATTAAGCGAAACATAATCGGCGTTCAACATATCTTGTTTTAAAGACTTGTATAAATATATTTATACATATAAATAACTTGTTGCATATATACTATACCATTCAATACAGCTTTTTATTAGCTGTTTTACCACAGCAAATAATAACTTATTATTAGTAAACGTAATTTTAACTGGAAACAAAAACACTTAGGACCGGTTAGTGTACTTCATACAGTAGCTCGTAGTAATACTGTCATTGAAATTTGCATTGTGTTCACTGCCTCATCGTTTGTTTTTTAAGGGAATATATGAAAAACGAGAATACGGTTCACCTGGTGATAAGCGATCCCGTCACCCATGGACACACAAAATCCAAAGAGTTACGTGTGCATTGCCACCACAGGAAACCAGCGCGGCCCAAAACCAGCGGGTTGAAGGGCATACCCTCGGTGCCTTCGGGACTGAAAAATGGTCGAGGGCTGATGGCTCTCTGAGGTGGGCCTACAAGGCGAGCCATTGATGCTCCCAGTACCCTTTTCTAACGAGAAGGGACATGAGATGCAGGAGTGTGTGTGTGCGCATGTGTCAAGTTCCCGAGAGGGTGTGTTTGCCAAGCGCACTCGGCTCACGCCGACACCGGGCGATCTCGGTAATCTGCTGTAGGTGTATAACACATCTCGTGCCCTGCACATAACTGAGGTTCTTGCCTTAATTGGCCTGACTGCGAGGAGTAACCCCAACTAAAAAATCCGGAAATTTCTACGTTCTCGGTTCGCGGCATCGGATACAGGCTGGAACCAAAAACCAGCCATTAGCGGCCCACTCTGGGTACCTATCGACTCCTAGGCGTATATAAGGTTACTGGGCTACATAGTCCCGGGTCTGGTGGACTTATTTTACTTATTTCTCGTGGGAACTAAATGAATATTCCAGATATACAAAATCGAAACGGCGACAACAACAAAAATAGTAAAATAGAAAAATGGACTGAATGTGGAGGACCAGTGGATCGAAGAAGGTCTGCTTCTTTTGAAAGTTGGGCATCAGAGGACGAAATTTCGTAATTTGTCAGAGATGTTCGCAAGCGTCCGGGGGGGAAGGTGACGAGGATCTCTATAGTGGAGCCTCGAGTGAAGGTGAAGAGCCGGCGTTTAAAGTGTCGGCTGGTAAGAGGTCGCACTTTCTCTCCAGCGGTTTGTTAAAATCCAGGCAGAAAAAGCGGGAGAATAGTCTCCACTGCCCTCGAAAATAACAACCGAAAAATAGGAGAACAACAAGGTACGACACGTGTGGATCTTCCTAAGAAAGCTGTGCTTATTGCGGCAGATCGCGCAGGAAAGGAACTTCTGGCAGAGAAGGAGATTGAAAAAACTGCGCGTAAAACGCGCGAACAAAGTTGCGACTGCGGTGTGACCTTCGCCTAATCTGGATTCCTCTTGATGCTATGTTTGTGTTAGAACAGCATCCCTCTCTATTCTTTCACCTCTCATCTACCACCCCGGGCCTGATATCAGGGGGGAAGGTTGCGCATGTAAGCCAGCCCTGCGCCCTGGTCTCTGCTTGCGGATTTCCATGGTGGCACTTGCCTTCCTGTCTTTTTTTTACCGGGGATAGTCCGGTAGCCCTGTATGATCCGTATCGCCAACACCCTTTGCGGCTTGCGCAGAAGCGCCGCAGTTCAGCGATTAAGTGTGTCGGACCAGACCGGGGCGCCGTACAGGGTTATAGACTTTACGACCCGGCGGCGGTGGCAGGGAATGGTGGAGCACCCTACATTCGGGAGCAGCTACCGAGAGCTGCCGCTGCTCTCGTCACTTTCCGTGCCATGCTTTCGAAGTGGGCACTAAAACCCCATCGGCGATCCAGGACTAGGCCGAGATATTTCATCATCGGCTTGACGTCGACATGGACGCCATCCACGATTATGTGGGCGTCCGCAAGTGGTGCTTTTAGAGGCCCGAAAAACACAGAGCCTCAGATTTGATTAGCGCCACCTCTAGCCCCAGTCACCGAATTAGCCCCACGGCCTGCGCGACGCCTGCAGTAGCAAGAACAGCAGTCTGGCGAAATTCGGTGCCACGGGCGGTGACTAGGGTGTCATCGGCGAAGCACATCACCTTGACACCCCTGATGTAGGCGCCACGTTGCACTCAATCGTACCCGATGTTCCACAGGAGTAGCCCTAACACCGACCCCTGTGGTCCAACGACACACAACTCCTCCATGGTTTGGTACCCATCTCGGCACAGATATTCGGTACGCCGGTGTGACAAATAGGCCCCAATTTTGCGGCGCAGGTACGACGGCACTCCATAAAAACGGAGTGCTTCTAAAATGCAAGTCCAGGGCAAAACATTGAAGGCATTTGCGATGTCTAGGGACCATCAAGAGGACTTCGCCCCGGGCAACTGCGTCCTGTGCGAGGGACCTTATCTTCAGCACAACGTGTATCGTAGACCGGCCCATGCGGAACTCGTACTAACGGTCCGCCAAGTTCGGGCCAATGTGCTCTAAGTGATCGACAATGCGGTTGGCAATCACTCTTTCGAAGATCTTGCCCACATCGTCGAGCAGCACTATTGGCCTATAGGCGGATGGGGAATCCGCGGGACGCCCTGCCTTTCGTATAAGGACGAGTCTGCCCGTCTTCCACCTCTGTGGAAATATAGCTTGTGTCAGACAGGCAGTAAACATCGTCCTCAGCCTTGGTCGTCCTCTAGGGCCAGAACCCATGCAGATCCGCCCGTGTGGCAGCGTGCTCGCTGCGGAGCTCAATGATTTCGGCTTTCAGGCGTCTGTTGTCCGCTGCCATCTTCCGGGTCTCATCTGAAATCGTTGATTTGGCCAGAGCCTCCAAGAAAGATCTCCCGGCAGAGCATTACTTGCATGAAGTTATGAGGAAAGCGCGCGAGCAAAGGCCAGCTAGACTGACCGAAGCCAGGGCGGATGAGGTTGATCAGTTGCCTCTGGCGGAGGACCTGCGTGAACAAGTTCTCCGCCATTTGTCGGTTATCATGAATGTGGCCACAAAGTCGTCAAACCTAAAGGGCACGTTTGTAAGGGCCCTCAGAGACGCAGCCTCGGGGGTTCAGGATGCTGTTGAGGCTCGTTTTGCCCTAACCCAACTAAGAAACAACAATACAAAGACATTGACCCCCCGCGGGAATCGAACCCACGACCTCCAGTTTCTAAAATAAGGGCCTATACCATTAGGCTACGGAGGCAGTTTAAATGGATAATAATATTGAAAGAAAATTGTACGCTGGGTTGTAAATAAATCAGAACAGTGCTATAAACTCAAACCAGTTACCTAACAGTATACTTTGTTTGAGTTTTTGGAAAAGTATTACTTATAAATATTTTCTAAACTCTTTCCCTCTACAAATCACAAGAGAGAATGAATTTCTTTATATGCATATGAGCCTAAAATGCAAAAGATTAGGTTATTTAATATATATAATGTATAATATATCTTAACATTTTATAAATCCTTAATCAAATAGACAACCTGAATCACTCCAGTGTTCACCACGGTGCAACAATATTCGCTTAAAGTTCACTATAAGCAGCATTTAAATTTAAAACGGCTAAGCCTGGTAATCCCTATAAAAATATTTGCTACCGGATTTCCATGTGTGATTCTATAAACGTAGAATATTTAATCTCTATTTGGCCCTTTTACGTATTCTGCATAACTTTAATTGTTTACGACAAACAGTATATTGCGGGATAAAACAAAGTTAATTTAGACGAGGGTCAAATTGCCTTCCCGAAAAACGTTCGGTGACGTCCCTTTACCTCTAAAATTGTCCTTTATCTATGCTGCATACTTTACTTTATATATATGGCACTTAAACTTTTAAATTTAATTTCTGGAGCTAATCAGAACTAGATATGAGGTCAATCCAATAACCATTTTTTATGGTTTGGCGATGATTTATTGAGTAAATCAAAAAGTATCATGAAATAAGCTATTGATTTATATTTTATAAACGTTTTCAAAGAACTGAGTATTTTTAATAATGGAAATATATCATCTATTAGTTTATTTAATCTAATATGACAATCTTAAATGTATGTAATAATAAACAAAAGCTTCAAATCTGAGCAGTTTTTGCTTAATTAACAGGACTGAAATTATTGTGCCTGCATTCAGCGGGCAGAAGCTTATCGATTTTTGTAGTAAGAAAGAGATTAGAGACTTCTGTCCTACCATAGTCGTATTAGTTTGAAATTACATGGTTTCGGTTGATTAGAGTGAGCATTTTTAATGCAAGTTATCTAAAAAAAAAAAAAATTTATACTATTTCTTTGAACGATGTACCTGAATATTAATTAAAACAAAGTGTAGTTTTAATACTATATCAGCAATAAGAGAGAGATCCAAAGACAATTCAAGAAGAATAAGATACGAAAAAGAGAGCAAGTCAGGAATGGACTAGCGGTCAAAAGTCGAATTATTGATATTAGGATTGCAGAGTTACCTCTACCTGATTCTTATTTTGTATATCATCCATATTTGTTGCTTTTAATTTGTTTACATTAATGTGAAAGGTTGAAAATTATTGTCTTAAATTGAATCCCATGATTTTAAATGACTTCAAAAAATATTATTTTATCTGATTTCTTAGGATTATCCGAATACTTTTGATTCACAGAAATGATTTCAAAGGCTAGACGCAGAGCAATTATGATAACTTATAGCTAAGCTATTTTGTGCCTTCATATTTTACTAATTTTACCCGACGTAGTGAATTAAAATACTTTTAACAAACATCAAGAGATTTTTCTAAATTTAGTAGGCCAATTTTTAAATGCTTCAAGTTTTAAAAATAAAGCAAAATCATATATACCTTATAGTATACGATTTATAAATATTTATACCTAAAATCAAACTTATCCATTTAAAGACAGAAAAGTGATTAGTTATCAAACAATTTTTCATTTTGCAGTTACGAACAAGGATAGAGGATTTCAATTAATTGAGTTGGCAGCTTTAAATAAGTTTTGGCCAATTGGCCTAAATATATGGCGTACAATAATAAAAATCTATCATTAAAACAATTTTAAAATGAGGTAACGATGTTGCAATATACTGAAATAAATAAAAAATACATTGGTTTAAGTCAGAATACGAGCTGTTGGAAACTTTTCAAGCATAAGTTTTCTATTTGGCAACTGGCAAAATAATTAGGTATTAAATATACCGAAATCATATTATTTCATAAAAATCATGTATTCCTGTTATTAGAAGATATTCGTTTAACCTATACGAACATAATGAGGCTGATGAAATTTTTTATCTGTTTGTCTGTTTCTTTAAAGGGCTAATCTCTACACGTACTGGTCGGTCCCTCGGATCGAGAACATAGCAGCTGCAATGCAATGGAGGACCAAAGGAGGAAGCTCGCCACCTTTATTCAAGAGTTGTACGATCCGTAGCTTTGTACGGAGCAACTATGTGGGCAAAAAAGCTTGCCGTCCACTACTCGAATGCTTCAGTGATTATTTGTGTAAGATCTGTAGAAAAGAGACGTTGAATTGTTTTGACGACTGGACACTGCATCACCTTGGCGGTAAGTCCGGTGTGGGAAGCGGCATGGAGAGTCCTTAAAAGCCATGTAGAAAAATACCTCTCCCTGCCAGCAGTTGTGATGGCGATATTGAGCAGTAAAACGGCGTGGAGATCTGTAAAAATGTTCTGCGAGACCGTCATGCTTAGGAAAGAGACTGCTGAGCGGGATCGAGGGACGGCAAATCCTGCCCGAAGATTGGGCTACCGAGGCGAAGTTACGCCTCGTTCTGGCTTTTCGAACAATGGTGATGGAGATGTAAAGGTAGTAGACGGGGAAAGCCTAAAATGCCCCATATGCGAACTTAAGGAGGTTATCTTGCGGTCGTATAGTCTTAGCCTTGCAAAAGAGACACTGTGGTAGTGTTCCGAATCGGAGATCCCACGGCTCCTCAAGCCTATAGAGCTGATGATGACCATCGTGGGGTTTTGGTCGGTGCGAATCCAACATAACCTAAACATCCTTCATATATTTATTTCAGGTATCAATCACGGATTTTGCCACGAAAGAAAAAAAAAGTCAACTGCAAAAATAAGTTTTAACCACCGATGCTAATTTATAAATTAAATATAAATAAAATTTAAGACACTGTCAGCATTTGCTGTGTAGATCCAACTAAGATTAAATATACATACGTATTTATTCTTATAAATCGAATAAATTTTGCCAATAAAAAACGTTTAAACGTGATAAAAATTAATCTTATTTTATAATTTATTGTTGTATTCTAAAAGCTTGAATTATTGCAGTTGTTTTACCCATACTTATTTTATTTTATTTACTAGCATTTGCCTGCGGTTATACCGGCTTGGCGTTGTTTCAAGATTTATTAAATTATTTATTGGGTGTTAATTTTTTTAGACGAAACCATAATCC
>DWHK01001855.1:0-10575 GCA_018247855.1 Graphium androcles
ATCCAATTCGTTTTGACACAATCCACATATATTTGGTATTCATTATATACAAATTGAAATTATACAATACTTAAAATTACGATTTAATCACACTGGCAGAGGTCGGAACTTCGATTTGGTGTATTCGCCGCTAAATATTGTTAAATACGGTAACTAGTTGAAGTTATAGTAAGAAGTTAGTACTTATGCTGAATGCAATAAGAAAGTTAAAAAAATTAGAACTTGCATATACAGTGACTTTGTATCAATACAGATCAAATCGATAAGAGATACATTAATGGCACGGAATTGGAGGATAAATACTTAACGCTATAATATCGTAGAAAAAACGTATAAACTATTGTTGGGGCGACAGGATTTCTATTTTTATAGTTTTACGATTTTGTGCTCTATTAAAAATTGCAGACTTTTGTGCTAGTTAGATCGGTATTGATACAAACTTATCTGATATCGTTTGCTTTTACCTTAACATATTCAAAGACTTTATATTCGATTAATATAAAATTCCCTTTTTTAAGTAATAGACGCCCAACACGATTGCACGAAATTTTAGTTAAATAGAGGTAATATTTGAAATTACTTTTGCAAACAGCGCATTAGTTACTACAAAGTTCTTTAAGCATCATCATTTAATCATTTACGAAGTTCACCAACCTTTTTTATAAATATATAAAGCAGTAATTACTACTAAAATCTGTAAACATTTCGTACATACAAACATAATTTATCTACTTTTTATTCAAGCTGTAATATTTTTAAGGGTTGTACACGTATATAAATATTTGTGACGTGTTTATTTCTTTTCAAACAAAGGAATGTGTAAAGCACTATATCATAAAAACAACAGGTTGTGATGTCGATACAACAATAATTCGACATTTGACACTCATTTATAATGAAAACATCCCTATTCTCTTTTGTACAAAAGAGTTAACATTGGTTTTTAAATAAAATATTATTTGGCAACACTTATATTGATCGACCAAAAAATTTTATCTTAACTTCAATGCATAAAAGCATAATCTTTACGTAATCTGGTTTTTAGTAATAGTTTTATTCCTTCTCGATACAATTTTCTCTAAGATCAATTCAATATAAAAGATTGCCAATCTTCACGAAAACTACAAATCGGGGGAGTAACCACAGAAGCATATTAGCGAGATCTGCTTGGAACCATCGAAAAGAGCCCTAACCATGATATAACAATGCAAACATCGAACCATATTCACCATCGTCACTAATTCACGGAGATTTTCCTAAAGTCAATACATTCGTTGATTGTTGATGTGTGTTGCGCACACATCGTAACTTATACGCGCGTATCACATTACATACGCGTGTATACTATTGCCGTCACCTATACGCAGTTTATTCAATCAGCTGGTGGTACCACTATGATCGTGCTGCCGCTATCGTTTGTTGAGTATATTGCCGCTTTGTCCAAACTTCTGACGTATACCACTTCCTTTGTCTGAGGCAGCTCGGTCTCTGCATCGATCACGTGTTCGTCTCCGTTCAACTTCACCACAGAGACGTGCACGTTCGACGACGGCTCGCGCGAGAATGGCGGCGACTCGGGCCTAATGTACACCGTTTGTGTAGACCGAACTTTCCTGAAGCGCATGTCTTTGGGTAATGTTGACGCCTCGCGAGTCTCGACCGTCGGTGTGACGGAGCGGGTTCTATAGCTCGAGTTCAGGCTTTTGGGGAGGGTCGATTCGCGCTCCATGTGAGTGTCGGTCGCTATCGGCTCGCTGCCGGTCTTTACCAATCCGATATCGGCAAAGAATTTCTTGAATCGCTCTACAAAGGTGGGAGAGCGGGCTCTGTTGAAGCTACTCGATAGACGTTCACTAGATCTTTCCGCCGAGTTGACCTCATCTATCCTCTCCGGTATGTTGGAAGTGCTCTTGTGTCTTTCCAATGCATTGGGACGGCGACGCCACTGTTTATCCTCGTCTTCGTCGTCAATGAACGGTATCTCTTGCAAATTGTTCTCATTCCTCGTATCCACAGCGGCGTCTTTTAGGATTTTTACTACGGGCGCCTCCGCTACGTATATATGAGGAACGCTGGTGCTCGCATTGTCCGTCTGTATGCCGCTATCGGCGAGACTACCGTTGATATGGGAACTACCGGCGCCAGCGCTTAGGACTTTTGTTAGCTGTTCAGATAAGGATTCCATCCTTTCTTGGACTGTAGCCCGGTAGACGTTGTCCGCGTACGAAGGTCCAGGATCCCTGGCGGTTAGATTGGAGGTGTCGAAATCGATACGCCGCTGGTAGGGTCCGATGCGATCTCGGTCGATGATCTTCAGACGATCTGATAGTACTGAGGGGTATTCAGCCGGGATTTGGACCACGGGATGTCTTTGGTTCCACGTGGATATAGTTGTGTCGGTAAAGTCACTCATACTAGACCGTAGAGAGGATCTCGGCGACAAATGGGACGTCTGCCTTAGCAGTAGATCGGGATTATAGTCCTTAATAGTTCGCCCGACGAGCTTCCGTCCTGAATAACAGACGGGCCAATTTTAATAACTCTAGCCTCTTTGGGGGTGTTTTTATTTATTTTTGTTGATACATTTCAGTTTATTTCGTCACGCACACAAACCCGACCGGCATTTCAATTATCCGCGTCTAAACACCGACCAACACCGTTAGCACATAAAATGACGTCACATCTGTTTATTTTCTTTTTCATTTTTGCGTAGCGTTCGAAAAACACTCATCGGAAACGCGCAAACCCAAAACAGTATACAATTCCACCATTTAAAGAAAAATAATCGCCAAAAACAAGATAAATTCTCTTTGTTGTAAATAAAAAAATACATTGAGAAAATAAAATAACAACAACAGCGATCGAGGTCACAAACACCGGATAGGATGCAGGGTGGGGGTACAAAAATAAACTGAAATGTATAATAATAATAATAAATAGGTACTAAAAATATTTTCGCATTCACATAATGTTAGGAATATAGACAGGTTCCTAGCTATAGTCCGTGAAGTTAAATAAAAATAAAACTAAACCAAAAATAAATATTGTTATTGTATTGTCTACGAAATTAGTACATATTAATGTACATGCATGAAGTACGCGCAAAACTATGATATGCTGCTGACTTCCTAGACATCATTACAAAGCGCAATTTATAACTATAACAAAGTATTGCTGGCTTCTATCACAGACTTAAAACACAACAACTCGTTTCAAGCGCCATAAGTACATTTATATATAAAGGATATATACCCAAATTAAGTAGACTGTTTATAAAATGCAATATTTGTCAATTATTCCTATACTGCTAAAAATCAAATAGTAACAATTTCCAAATTTATCAACCAAAGCTGGTCAGTACGACCATCTTCGTGACGTTACCCATAAAATTGAGGGATATAACAAGGTAAGCGTCTCGCTTGCACGTTTCTTTGCAGCGTCTGCCACGAGTTTTTGCGTTAGCTGTACTTTTGTAGTTTTGAAATGTAAATTAACAGCAATCCTATTTGTTTTTTATTGTTTCTGAAACCAGTTTAACATGGATTTAAAAAACTTAAACAAGCTTTGCGCGTCTCACGTCATGTACAGGAATAATATATTCTATTTATTACGGGGGGTTCATATTTTTTCTTAAAGACCTTACCTGGTGTATCGATCTCCTCCTGCGGTTTGACCGGCTTGGCGATACTTTTCCTCTTCGACGGGGAGTGTTTCAGTGCTAGAAATATATAAGTTATAACGTTATGATTAATTTTAACAAAAACACAGAGAGTATTGTGATGTTTTTAATTCTTGCATAAATTCAAAACAATTTAATTAAACTATAGTGACATATTGAAGATACTACTATATAAAAGTAAACGATTTAGTGTACATAATTTCTTTTAGTTGTCTGAACATCACGATACCTCTGTAAATAACCACTAAGGATAACATACAAAACAAAATATGGAAACGCTATTGAATGAAATAAAAACTTTTAAAGCGTTGCGTTTAAAAAATCTTATCATTAGGCATTGCGCAAATTATATTCAACTCGTCTTGTTGCTTTAGAAAAGCTTTTTGAAAAAGTTAAAGAAAAATAGATAAATAAAGAAGTGAAAAGAAATAACCGGTGTAGACATGCTTTAAATAGATAAAATTTTCCAGTGTGTTGAAATAAAGTAAACAAAATTAATTAATTTACAGTACATTAAACAATTTTGTGGTAAAAACAACAAACGATCCGTAATAAATAACAATAAAAAGATTCCGTATTAAGAAAGAAATTATCAGAAAAAAATAGCGCTGAAGAATGAGAGTAGAGACAGTCCAGAAAAGTCATGAAAATTACAATCCAGGCTTCTAGCTATGAGGGGCGAAGGAAAAATAAAGAGCCATTCTATAAAAAATCGCTGATATTTAGAGGAATAAGGGAAAAACGTCTGTATAACACGAAAATGTCAAAAACGTTTGAATGCACCGTACGAAAACTAAATTTATGTATAGTTTTATCAGTTTATAAATATTCAAAAATAATTAGAAATGTGTTTTATGCATTGAAACGCTTTCTAGCAACAATGACAGTATGAAAGTAGGACAAAAAGGGTTCCAGAAAAAAATGGCGGACGAACACAGTGTCATGCTTGTAATGGACATAGACAATCAATCCATCAACTCAGAGACTTACTCAGACCTCCAGAGACGCGCGCGAGAATCCGATTACGGACAATTGTTTGAAAGAAAGAATGGAAAAAACACAGAGCAGGAGTACTTACAGTTTCGCTTTACAGAAGCGAGCTGAGTCAACAGTCATCTCATAACTTGATGCCGAGTTGCATGCATTCTTGATGTGGCGCTTTCTTTGCCTATTCCCTTCGCTGAAGGCGACACTCCGCTAGGATGTTTTGCATTTTGTCAGCGCCGAGCTTGGTGGGTGCTTACGAATTTACAGTCGTCGTAAGCGTAGCGGCTGGAATCGAATTTCTTTGAGCCGGAGACGAAAAAGAAGTTAGCATGGTTTTCAACTTTTGCCTTGTAGCTATATCAAACAATGACGAGGGGACGGAGGAAAGGATTCCTGAATTGGAAAATGGTTGTCATTTAGAAGCGAGTGGCACACTGAGCTTTTAAAAACGAAATATGTATGTACATATGTAAAGTGAACACAAGTTAAAGGTAACGATTAACAAGTATTTACTACTGGCTGTTCCTCGCGGTTCCACCCGTTTTATTTATTCTTTATGTTAAACCAGCTAATGAACTATTTGTGTGCCAAATTTTATCCTAATTCATTCATCCGTTTTTGCGCGATGCAGTAATAAACATACAAATTTTCACGTATGTATATTATATTTAGTAGATCAATATTGCTCAAACTTTAGTTCTGTAGACTCAATTCATTTTATACTGATCTCAATCCAACTAGATTTTTTTGCAAATTTGGGTACAACTTGAAAGACATTTTTAAGGTTCTAATACTAATTTTTGTATCAAAATTTAAAGCTCTAAATCAAAATCCTTTGAAGTTGACTTTTGCAATTTTATGCAAAATTTATATTTGTCCTTATAGTTGTAAAGTTAAACAAAATAATTATTAATTACGTATACCATAAAGATACTGACGGAAAATTACAGCGGAATATTAAAATATGTACTTTTTCACGCTTTTTTATTATTTGAATGTTATGTAGTATTCAAAAATAAAGTTTTTATTGATTTGGAGAGACATAGATATATAAAGAGACTGTATCAGATAACAAGATGTAATCTTATTTTGAATACAGTTAATAGAATATCTGGAAAACAATCAAAGATTTTGTACAAAAACAGAGTACTTACTTCTTTCTTTCATGGTAATATGAATACCAAAATGCTTTATAGCAGTATAAATACCATATCTGTATTAATATACCAAAAAATCTACATAAAGTAATCGTGTAATAAACAATATTGGCTAGTAATAAATAGAAAGCTGTTTCAACTTCTGTGTAAATTGAATTTTATATTTTATGCCTTTTTAATATTTTTGGCAGCACAAATGGTTATCAGCACAATATAAATTATTCATAAGTGATGCTATATGGAGATATATCAGCTTTCGTTTTTAGGATGAGATACGCGATAAATTATGGCCAGCGATTGATAAGCAATGGTCTGTGTGATTTATTAAAAACAAATTGTTGGAGATCGATATTTAAACGAACATTTGATACTTGAATAAAAAATCTATTTTTTTTTACGAAAATATCATTAAAATATTTTAATCTCTCATCATCATACATTTGTTTTACTTCACTGTCAAAGCAACTAATAATTATATAAAAAAAAAAATTACACCAATCCATTTACCTTAGATTTCATTTTTCAGTTCATCCATTGCTTGAAACTATTTCATAGGCTTATTATCAAAAAGTCATGACTTAGACGCAAATTCCGAAATAAACTATGCAAATCAACAAAAATTCTTAATTTTGAGGTATTCCCTTTATTTCAATGATATTCCATGATCATATCGGTGATCAGTGACAATGGGATCACTCCAAAAGTGTATTCCCTAAAATAAAAAAAGTTTTTTTTAAGATGACCGGTAGGCGCAGTTGCTAAGCAGTTTGCTTTGGCGTCGTGGATTATAGGTTCGATTCCTACCCGTAACAATTATTTGTACGGCCTACCCATTATTGTTTCGTCTTTGGGTGTTTATATGTGTGAAATTGGCCTTGCAACACAAGCCATAGAACTTATACTAAGAGTATCGTTTTTTTTAAAGAATAACAAAAAAATTGTTTTACACCTGTGGAAGGCACTGATTAGCATGCACAAAAATATATAACGGTAAGTATAAAACCTCCAACAATTCTTGAAACAAATACTGTGGGAAGAGTTATTACGCATATTGACACATGGTTTAACTGACCTTATAACATTTATAATCATTTTTATCACTTTATGCTATTCAAAAGTTTGTAAATGTTTCCTATGTAAAAGTTCTTGTCAAATCGGAATTTCTATAAGTTTTTTTAATTTTTTTAAAAACACTGGCCATTTTATAAGATCTAGGCTTGTGTTACAAGGGCGTTTTACAAACATAAATTATACAGACACAAATATTTGTAGGCCATACAAATATTTGCCCCGGGTGGGAATCGAACCCACGACCTGTGACGCTGCAGTTAACGTCTTAGCCACTACGCCGACCGGTCATCAATCTAGATCCGGTCCAATTTAAAAGTTACTTTTGAAATCGGAAATAGATTGATTGTAATTGTAAAAAATATCATGGTATAAAATTTGCCTATACGTATTTATATGCTCCCGCTAGAGGTAGCGTTTTTTAAGAGCTTAGTTGTGTTTCTATAAAGAAAAAGATTTTCAAAGTTCTCAGAATAAATATTGTTGTGAAGAAAGTATGATTAACTGCGAAGCCCCTAAAATTAGTTACGAAATTAAGGCGAAAGATTCCGGCGGGCCTATCCACCTTCAAACGAGATCTCGGCTGAACTTCCATTTTGTTCTGGAAACTTGGAGATTGTGTGTGCTCGTGACGCACGTTCCGTTGTGTTTTGGGGCGTGAAAAAAAAATTAGAGGCGGCCCATCAGCGCGTAATTGAAGTGTCAAAAGTTATCTGATTTTACTTGCAAAACGCTTGGCTGTATGAAATTTTTTCGCGAGCGCTATCGTTCGACGGGTGGGGAAAGGAGAAATTCGATATGAGGAGAGAGCCTGTGCAATCAGCATCCGACCTACATTCCATTCGATGTTATTATGCATGTGAACATGCCCGCGCTGGGCGTTAATTCGAATTTTCCCCCCGGAACTAAGCAATTACTTGCGGCGCGAACATCGTTTCCGCTTATTATTCGTCAACAAGGTTCAACATAAATGTTCATCGTTCAACAAAAAGCCATGTTATTCGTAAAATTGTTTCATTTAATAATACGAAGTTTACTTTAGTTTCGATTAGACATAGACATAGACTTTATTCTGAAAAAAAAACCAACAGCGCTCAAAAACAGAACAGTAACAAAAAAAATCAACAAAAAAATATAAAAAAAAACAAGAACAACATTCATTACAAATTCCATTTTACTAAGCTAAAAAAGTAATAAAGAGTCCACTACAGTAAAATACTTATAATGTAACAATTTTTATGTGTTATTGTAGTAAGTATATGTGCATGTGTGCTGCGCTTTTATGTCAGAAATGGTCTCCACGCAGCGTGACATGTAGCTGAATGAAATATCTGAAAAGCAACTGAAACCAGATTGTCCACCTCCGCAGTTGAACAGCTCGAGCGCGGGCGGCGAGTGGGGCGGCAGAGAAGCCGAGCTGGCGCGGCCGCTGACGGCGGGCGAGGAGGAGCTGCAGCTGCAGCTGGCGCTGGCCATGTCGCGCGAGGAGGCCGAGCGCGAGGAGCGCCGCCGCCGCTCGGACGACGTGCGCCTGCAGCTGGCCATCAGCCAGTCGCAGCACGACCTGCAGTCAGTACAGGCACACCACTGTCTCCATATATATATATGGTCCTCCTCGACGACTCTTACACTCTCCTCCGATGTGCCCGAATGTGGCTCGCTATACCAAACTTGATTTTAAACGTCCTGGCGCACTGTACGCAATACGGCTGGCCTTGATCATTATAGGTATAGGAGGGCCTAGGTTGAATCCTTCTTAGATGGTGTTTAAGGTCCAAGTGTTCCAGCCGTGGCCATCAGCCAGTCGCAGCATGACTTGCAGTCAGTACACAGACACGAATGCGTGAATGAGTGGTGTGCGTCAGACTTTATGGCCGGTGGTATAGCCGCGAAAAACCTACATTATCACACCGTCACCCTTATAACACCAATCATCGTCCATCCTAAATTTTGACCACGGGAGCCTCAGTCCTTTTTTTATATGAGAAACGTTAGCAAGCGAACTGTCTGTTTATCTGATGTTAAGTGATCCCGTCGCCCAACAACACACGCAACATCCAAAGAGTTGCGTGTGCTTTGCCAGCCTTGGGAATTAGATATAACAGGTTAAAGGGAAGGATGGGTTAGGATTATATTAAGGATTTGGTGGTAAAAGGAGTGAGAAAGCGAGCAGACGCTTGCCGCCGACCTTCCATATAAAGAAATGTTTCAAACTTTATGGCCGCTAATATAACGGCGTAGTAACACCCTCCTGGCCATTCAATTCATAAGTGATCAATTGTCAGAAAAAAAATTAGTATAACAGTCTATATACTAAGCTATTTTTGTACTATTTTCCCAGTTAACGGCAATATGCTTATTTTAATAAATAAGGAATTAGATTTCTATATAACCATAACATCCAAAACCACATTGCACACACCCAATCCCATTTTCTCCCCACCCTAACCCCACTTTACTCCACACCTCTCCCAGATTACAATGGCTGGACCCATGGGGCATATATTCATCCCACTATCCCACCGGCCCATATTGCTGCTCAATGGAGATGGGCACGCCGTACTACGCGTGGTCAGAACCACAAAACTGGTACTATAATCAGCCTGTTCTTGTATATTTAATCTATTTTAGTACTAATTATAATATAAATATGTTGAAATATAATTAGTAGTGTTATCTTAAAATTTACCTTTAGATCAGTCTACCATGCAATGAATTTAATATATAGTATAGTAGAGTACATATAGTAGAGTTGAGTAATGCATTAATATGTTCCTTTATTAAAGGTACTTTAGTCTAATGGATTCTTTAAATTAGCTCCTTATCTAAATTAATACTTAATCTATATGACATATTTTCTAACGATGAAAAATATTTTCAATCGTGTGCTTACCAATTTTTAAAAAACGAAGAAATGTGCATAAATGTTTTATTATCTCATTAAATAAAAGGTAGTTGTTTCGTCGAAGTATTTTCTACTTCTATTCTATTGTTTGATTTAGCAAAAGTAATTTAGAGTTAGAACTTGGAGGTATTATTAAATTAATACATTTGGAATATTCTAAGTCGTTATGCCCATGAGATTTCTACGAGTTCGTGGCATAACATTTTCAGTACTTAATTATTATATAATAATATTAATTTTTTAATAAAAATAGCCAAAAAAAATTATCCCGAAAGTTCAATTCTAAGGCGTTCCAAGTCGGTTTTTTCAATTTCCTTTGAAAACAATATTTGTTCTTATACAGGACGGGAGTGGTGGAGAAGAAACCAGAGGCACCTCAGCAATCGCATCTCCTGGACCTTCTGGATGTGAACCTGAGTCCTAGCGTCGCCCAGCCGGCGGCCGCTGCACCTCTGGACCCCTGGGGACTGCCGTCGCCTCAACACAACCACCGACAGGTGATTGGACTATATATAGTTAACAGTTGATGGTGAATAGGGGTGTTCCGGCATTTATTGTATACTTCTTATGCACGAAATATTTTTTAAATAAAATTCAAATATCTTTATTCCATGTTAAAGTGATTTCTCTTGCTTATTGATTGTCAAGAGCGTTACCACCGGTTCGGAAGGAAAGTCTGACGTTTTTTTTTTTTTTTTATTCGGAAAGGTTGGCAAGCGAGCAGACGGTTCGCCTGATGTTAAGTGATCCCGTCGCCCATAGACATACACAACATCCGA
>DWHK01001856.1:0-10574 GCA_018247855.1 Graphium androcles
GACGGATAGCGGAGGTTTAGTAATAGGGTCCCGTTGGGAACCCTTCGGGTACGAAACCCTAAAAAAGAACCGTAAAAATTAACCTTTCTTAACGTTCCTAACTAAAAGAAATGTTTATTTGTACAGTTGGTAACAAAAATGAAAGTAAGAACACTTTCTATATATAATTTTTTGACGTGATAAAGTCTTATAAATCGATGAACGTCTGTTGCACGCACGAAATTTGAAAATAGGCTGTTACTTTACTTTACTTTACTCTTTTTTTGGGTTTCGTACCCGAAGGGTTCCCAACGGGACCCTATTACTAAACCTCCGCTATTTGTCCGTCCGTCCGTCCGTCTGTCAACAGACTGTATCTCATGATCCGTAAGAAGTAGATACTTAAAATTTTTACAGAATGTGTATTTCTATTGTCACTATAACAATAAATAATAAAAATAAAACCAAATTAAAGGAGGCTTCCCTACTAGAAACTTGATTTTTTTTTTGTTTTTATTTTTTGATCTGAATAATGGTAAAAAGTACACGCTTATATGCATACTGAATGTGTATTTATATTGCTGCTATAGCAACAATTAATAAAAACAAAATCAAAGAGGGGCCCCATAACTGAGTTTAATATTATACGATTGTACGGAACCCTTCGTGTGCGAATCTGACTCGCACTTGGCTATAGCCAATAGCTCCCCGAGGTTTCATTCGCGAAATTCTATTTTGGATTTGTTTTATATGTTTATCTAGCTATTAAACTATCAGCGTGTCAAATTTCATCCAAACTCATTATCTGTTTTTGCACAATGTAACAAATATCCAAATACACAAACTTTAACATTTATAATATTAGTAGAGTAGAGTAGAAAAACGGAAAATGTAACGGCAAACGGAAAATGTTGTCTGTGTAGCAAAGCAGGTGGTAGAGCATAACATCTTTCATACAGTTCTTGCTGCACTTAGAAGGACGCTCGCCCCGGTAGTGACCCCAGCCTAAATAAATCTGGCATAAAGCTGGCATAAAGTAAACTATGCATGGCTTTTGGGGTGCTCGAATGACCATTCCTATCTTTATCTTATTAATATCCATCCCTCTTCTTTTCCGACTCATTTCCCCTCTTTTTAATTTAAACATCTACAAGTTGAGCAGGTCACAACCGACGCCTGAAATTGTTTAAAAATTTTCAAATCGCGTTTTCACAGGGAATTCTTGCAAAAATACAAATCTTCATCAAAATTGTTATAAACGTTTTTAGAACCAAGGTTTTAGTATATGTATATATCCTTTTACAATAATGATTTATTAATAGTAATAGATAGAAAATTGAAAAACCGACTTGAAACGCCTTAGATTGTACACTTAAAAGTTATTTGTAAAAAGATGATTTCTTTCGGGTTTGGTACAAACCCAGCTGAAGCTGGCCGGTAATGTAAATTGTCCTAGGCGTCCTGTCATTAACCGAAGTGATAGTGTTTTTTGGTGTATATGACATCGTTTTGAGCGACCTGCTCCCACAATCACTCGAAGGACGAGATTCAGTTGCACTTCGAAGGACGAGATTCAGTTGAACTCCCTCGCCGCATTCGCTGAAGAACGCTGTCGTCCGCATAGAGGACCAACAGCACGTCCTTATCTCAATCGGGTCGAGAATATTATGCTCCAAGGTGGGTATGACGTTACGCATAACATCCTTCATGCAGCTTTTGCTACATTTCAACGGCGGCGCTCGCCTGGGGAGGTACCACCACCTTTCACAGAGCAGGGATAAAATACAGTGTGCACGGCTCTTAGGATTTCCGAATAGCCATACCTACCCTCTCCTTTCTCTACTAAATCCTTAATATAATCCTAACCCATCCTACCCTTTAACCTGTTTTATCCAATTTCCAAGACTGGCTTCGCAAGCGCAACTCTTCGGATGTTGAGTGATGTGGGAGACGAGATCACTTAACATCAGGTGAATCGTCTGCTCACTTGCCAACCTTTCTCTATAAAACACCCTTTGGGGACACCGAATCGGCTCCGTTAATATGTACGACAAGCTTCCGTCCGTTAAGATAGGACACTACTAACCGCACGAGCGCGCGATGGAAGATGGTTTGGTCTAACAACTTTTACAGTAAAGCCCTCATGCCACAGTTTGTCAAAGGCTTTCTCTGTATCCCGGTTATAAGGGGCTGCAAGATAGCACTTGACCCTGAGCTGTTCTGTGGTAAAATGGCCGCTGCGAAACCTAAACTGTTCCCTGCGTAACGTTGATGCAGGTAACAGTTTGATTTAGAAGGAAATGTAGTACACATTTACTGACATATTTAATATAGTTTTAATATTTATTTCTTACTTTGCAAACTTTGATTGTTCTAAAACTCAGTTCCGATCATACCCTTCGCTACACGAGCGCCATCTATTTTGTGGACACTTTTGAGTCCTACAGTCGTATAATATTGTGCTCTTGTACCTCTAGTCTATGTAGTGATTATGGACATATATGGATGGTGTATAGGAAGCGAGGGAAAGATCTCAGAAGAATATCTAATAGCCCGAAAAAAAATCATTGACAAAATAAACATTTACACGAGTGTAACCGAGAGCAGAAATTTGTAAAAGAATAATGGAGCCACTATGACTAAGATAAATTACTCTTTTTATCAAATAGACAAAAGACAGTATACGTCGTCAATTTCTTTTGCGATAAGTTAAAAAAATACTTTTATAATATAAAAAAAAATATTAATATACATAAAAATAGTTGTACATTACATTCATGTAGAGACATCAGTTGGTTGAAATAATGCAAAGTATTTTCTTATTTTACACCCAGTCCTAAAATTAAAAATTGCAATAGTTCCGCATCTTTTTCACTGACAGTCAACAGTGTGATTTGTACATTGTCTGTAAGTACATAAAGGCTTATTATCCACACTCAAATTATGATTTTTCTACTGTGACGTGTAACTATAATCATAAATGATACGCGACTAAGTGAATATCGGGCAATTCTTTTTTTTTTCTTCTTTTTTTTAAAAAAAAGCTGCCCTTATTAGCTCCAGGCTTGTGTTACAAGGGCGTTTTAAAAACATATGTAACACAGACACAATCACGCAGATCCGAAACAACTATTTATAGGTGATACAAATATTTGCCCCGGGTGCCCACTACCTGTGACGCCGCAGCCAACGTTTTAGCCACTGCTTAGTCCGGTCATCAATTACCGCACATTTAGAGCGTGGTTAACCTATCAGCAAATAGACAACTTAGTTTTTTTATTCCTTACCTTTACAGGAGTATAACAGAAAGTCGGCTTAGGTGTTTTGGCCACTTACTCATCAATCGATGAGATAATGTCATAAACTTTTGGTTCGGGTGTTCAACCCAAGCGGCAAGCCCACCCTCAATCATAATTAAGTCCGGTTATAAACCAGGCGCCTTATGGTTTACTAGCAGACCCGCGCAACTTCGTCTGCGTCAAATAAGAGAGATGCGAAATTTTTCTTTGATGCTCCGCTCCTATTGGTGGTAGCGTGATGTTATAAAGTCTAGAGCATTCCTCGTTAAATGGGCTTTCCAACAAAAAAATAAACTTCCAATTCGTACCAGTAGTTCCAAAGACTAGCGCGTTCAACCAAACAAACTCTTCAGCTTTATAATATTAGTGTAGATTTAAATTTTTCTTTTTAAATTTTGTAGTTATGTAAATTTATAAGCCACGATAAAATTTACAATATTTCTAAAGATTTCGATGTAAATCTGGGTCTGGATGTTTATTTTTGCCGCATAATTGATATCTGAGTATCTTATGTTTTGGAAAAATATTTTAATTATTTATTTATGAATTAAAAGAAAAAAAAGTCCTAATCGAATTTGGCCATAGCGGCCAATCTACTCGGAGATCAGCCAAGTACGCAGGAGATATTATAGTGCACAAGTGTACGCTCACTGTTTCCTTAATCTTATATCCCTCCCTTTTAGGACTTTTTTACATGCCCATCTGACGCATGGATCGTTTTTATTTTCATACAATCGGGTGTTCAACCCACATTGCTCTAACACAACTAAGAAACAACAACATTGTCTCCCCACGGGATTCGATCCCGCAACCTCCCGTAACAAGGTCGTTGGTCTGGTGGTACAGGGTGTACCACCAGAGCAACATAGGCAGTTAATTTAATGCAATGCCATCTATCAGCAAAAAAGTCGACTCATTCAAAGTATGAATTTTTATCGGACAACGCTACCACATGAAGTTCACAATATAAATCCTAACAGTTAAACCACTTTATCTCCTAACTACTTAAAATTAATTTTTTTTAATATCAAACGGACATATATCTTTATTTAGCCGGACTCCAGTTTGCTGTAAACATTAAGGACATCGCATGGGCGGTAGTTATCATTTACAAAGTCCATGTATTTGGATCTAGTCAAATTACCTGCATTTCTAAAAAATATTTGATAACGGCAGCTGATCTCCAAGAGAATAAACAACTACACAAATGTATATGGCTGTGCTGCATCCTACCTTTCCTTTCTTTATTCCCATAGCTCAATGTACACGTATCGGTCACAGTACCTTACATTTGAACCGACCTCCAAACTGAAAGAGGTTCTTAATACGGTTGTAATTTTTTTGCTAAAAGAGAACTCTGTCATTTATGAATGTTTGAAAAATTTATATATTTTTTTTGACTGACTTTCGTGACAATATATATTTTCATAAAAAAAATTCTACTTAAGGGTAATAAAATAATGTAAAGCTTAAAATATATGGAAATTTAAATCAGTATTTAATTTTTCTGAGAAATTCATGCTTGTCTTTCTACAGATCAACCTTATTGCATTTAAGAAACTAAATAAAAGGACTGTGATGACTTTAAATGGCTGTATCCTCGTTCGCCTTCCGAAATATCCATGACGTCACGAATTATAACATATTAATGTTAATTTTTAGGGCGATAACTACACTTATTTCTACTCAGCGCAAGCTTCGGCTTTAAAATAAGTAAAAAAATCCCTTCATACGTAATATATATACATACTTAAGTTTATTAAATTATAGGTACTTATCGTAGATATCAACAACATAACAATATTTAAATTTCATGACGTATTATGCATTGAATGAATCATCCGAAATTCCTTTTTAACCACTTATCAGCAAGCATTGCTACCAACACCAAAAAAAAGACGTACGTTCCTGTGACGACTTCGTTTAACACAAGACTGACATAACTACCGGCCTTATGTTTGAGAATATTTAAAACACTTTAAATCGTTTGCATATCTTAGTTAATTTTTATCAGTTTCCGTATATTTATAATAAAAAGACATATAAACGACATAAATGACAATTTTTTTTAAATGACACCGAAGTTATTTGATTCATAATGTTTAATCAAAGGCGTGAAAAGGACTATACATTTTTTTCTTGTATAATTTTGACAGGTGATAAAGTCTGTCTTCTGCCCACAAAGTCTGTCCGTCCGTGATTTGCCACTCCTATCTCGACGATACTTAATTAGAATTAAATTTGATAATCGTGTCCGTGAAATGTAGTTTTACATATTCACAATAAGTGCAGTGCAATGGCCTAGTTTTTTGTGAAGTGATTAAAAAAGAACTCACAATGTCTGGGCGCGGAGTTTTGAGGAAGCTGTTTCAGAAAAAGCAGCATAATAAGGATGAGCGAGCGACTGAGATTGGAATGCCTACCAATGTCAAGCAACATATACATGTGAGTAAAAACTCAGAGACGGGCATGTTAGAGGGTCTTCCCGCTTCGTGGTTGAGGCTTTTGAATACACAAATCACACCAGCAGAACAAAATGAGAATCCCGACGCGGCCATCCAGGCCGTCAAGTTTCACATGTACTCGATCAAAAAAGAAAAAGCGCTTGACGAACCGTTCAAACCGTTTGTTACTGAAGAAGCGATTACTGAAGAGGATTTAGAAATAGAAAAGCTATTAGATAAAAAAAATGCCCACCAAAGTCAAGACTCGGATTTATCAATTGGCCAAAGTAGCGAGGAGGATGTTGCACCAAATGATAAGTTCTCCCAAAGACAAACTATGCCAGCGGTACCAAATAAGCATGGAATGAAGAAAAAAGATGCCAAGATGGACTTGACAGCTGTTGTCCAAGACCTAACATTAATTGGAAACGAGTCTGAAGAAAGTCCAATACTAAGAAAGAAAGAAATGATGAATGCTGCACTCACCGATGAGGAAGTATATGAAGAATTAAAAAGAATTTGTAATAAAGATGACCCTTATGTGAGGTTTGAGAGAGTCAAGCAACTAGGTGCCGGTGCTTCAGGTGAATATCATTTATACTTTAATAATATATAGCTTATCATAATCATACCATTTAACCCTTTGCTCTTGTATATATGTTCCTTTGGAAAGAAATTTAGAAATAGGCTTAGGGGATGATAGACTGGCCAACCCGCTGTAATGATAAGACAGGAGTTCAACGGTAAAACATATTGTGGCGACTATATGACGGCTTATGAGCACAAAGGTAAAATGCATCTTGCCGCTCCAATGACGACATATGAGTGCAAAGGATTAAGGATTCTCAATTTGGTGTAGATTATATGAATGCATTTAAATTCTAGTTGATAATTGTGCATTAATCTATTGGTTCATAAGCACTATTTCAACAATATCAACTTTTGTTTGTTATTAATTAAAACTCAATTATGACCATCTCATGATATAAGAATATGTCACATGAACCTCATCAAAACTTTACCTATATGATTTATTATTTTAATTACAAATAAATTGCAAGTATATATTAAGTTTTACTTCAAAATTACATTGAACACTATATGATAAATTTAAATTGCAAACCTTATCTTGTAACTATACTTTCATTTATAAAAGAAATAATTTTGACATTATTAACTTATTGCCATTTTTATATTAAAAAAGCATATATGCAGGCAAGGAGACTATGGATTCTTTAATTCTATATTTTATATTCTAATGCACTTGGACTTCAAAGTGTTCCGAGATACATAAAGTATATTTTTATTATTCTACAGTCTTTAAGACCATTATAACTTCCTTTTAAAGAATTTTAAGATAATAATGTCTGAAATACATTATTCGTAATTAATTTAATTAGTCTTATACAATGCTTGTTTTTATTAATGTTCAAGAACACAATAGGATGAAAAAAACTAACAGTATTACTTTTTTGTTTAACATTACCATGATTGTTTTTTCTTCAGGTGTTGTATTCATAGCTATAGACAGTAAGGACAATTCCAGAGTGGCTATCAAAGATATAGACTTGACAAAACAGTCTAAAAAAGATCTCATATTGAATGAAATTAATGTTCTCAAAGGGTTCCATCACAAAAATCTTGTCAACTTCCTTGATGCCTTCTTGAGTTACGATCATCTCTGGGTTGCTATGGAATTATTAGATGGTGGATCGTTGACAGATGTTGTCACAGAAGTTGTAATGAAAGAGGGTCAAATTGCAGCCGTCTGCAGAGAAACTCTTCAAGCAGTAGCTTTCCTCCATTCAAAAGGGACTATACATAGAGATATAAAGTCAGATAATGTGTTATTAGGGATGGATGGCACGGTCAAAGTGACCGATTTTGGATTCTGCGCTAACATAGTTGGTGATGAAAAGAGACAAACTATGGTCGGTACTCCATATTGGATGGCACCAGAAGTAGTTACGCGAAAACAGTATGGAAAGAAGGTGGATGTGTGGTCTCTAGGCATAATGGCTATTGAAATGATTGAAGGAGAACCGCCTTACATGAAAGAAACTCCACTGAGAGCCTTATATTTGATAGCGGCTGTGGGTAGACCGAAAATACCACGATGGGAATCTTTGTCGCTAAATTTTCAGGACTTTTTGGATAAGTGTCTACAAGTTGATGTAGATTTAAGGGCAACGGCTGACGAGCTCTTGGCACATCCATTCCTCGAGTGTGCTATGGAGCTAAGGACTTTGACGCCATTGATTAAAGCTGCACAAAGAATTCTACATAAGAGCTATGACTAAACAAACATTGATTGGTAATTCAGTTTTCGTTTTTTTCGCATAAACCATTACTCATTTTCGCAATTATAATCATTTGCTAAACCTCTTCTGATTTTATAATTAGAATAAAGCAAAATCATATATATGTCACCAATATTATGAAAGAGTTTAAGGAAACTGTATGCAATTTGTAGGTTAAGCAGATGATGACAATACAAAATTATATGTTAGGTTTTTTTATAAATAGAAACAAATGTCTGTCCAATTAAAATTAAGTGCCAATACATGGCTCATATTTTTATTGTGCTCCACATTATTTGGATACAAGACTGCGGTTAAGAAACATGAATTCAGAATGTTTATAATATTCATCATTTAACTATTATATACAAACATTCAAATAAGAATTTTTTGATCCATTGGAACTGTTTCAATAAAATAGTTCAAGTTAAAACGTTATTCAAACTGATATCCAGTTGAATAATATAACAACAACAGATTTCTAAATAATAATAACAATGTAATAATGATTGCATGATCTAAATGCAGTGAGATTTTTACACTGATAAAATAGACTTGTACCAATAATAAGTAATTAGTGTCCTTGCCTTGACCGATAATACAATAAGTTCTATGCAGTCTTAGTAAAAAAAAATCAAATATAGTAACATGTCATTCTCAAACAGCCCTGTTTGGAGAACTATAATGAATGTAAGTATCTACTAATAATGAAACATTTTGGAGATTTTATTTTGACAGTAAAACAGAGCAGTCTGTGTAGGATCGCCTTATCACTACAAATGATATGCTATCAGCCGTGATATGAATATTTTACATCACATTGCATGTCAATAATTGAATTGTGAAGGAATTTCGTTATGTACAATGGAATGCCATAATTATTGTATAGGATTCAATTTATTCTAAATTAGTTATAGAAAGCTTGTTATGATGTGCTCTAAAATTAAGATACTTAAGAGTATATTGCGCTCTGTCCAAATTTACGCTGAATGAATTATTTGAAGAGGTTATTCCTACAAAGGTGTAATAATAATATTATAAGATATGTGGCAATAAAAATTTTATAGCTCTCTTTACATATGATACTCAAACATAAAATTAATAACTAACATTTTTGTTTCTTTTTAATATAACGTCTACAATGTGAAATTGAAGCTGTGAAGCACATACAAAAATATAAATTTCTTAATTTTGTCTTTTATATTATAATATTATGGTACACGGATGTAGATCATAAATGTCTTAAATAAAAATAGAGCTGGCACAACAAAATTAAAAATATACTCCATCCCCCATTTGGTACCTTTAACAATACATTTTGTGGGAATAGCCTTTAATATGTAACATAAAACATGTTTTATTATTTTACCAAAAAAAATTAATGTACATATTAATGTATTTGTAGCTAGTCCGTTAAGTGATTTATATGTGGCATTTTATATATTACTTTACCAAATAATGTATTTTTGTATTTTACAATGGGACTATTTTGATAATCAGTTTACTTTTCGATAAGCGATACTAGCTCACTCTGTTTACACGACTAAAAATATCTAAATCTAAAATAAACTTTGCACTTGCAATGTGTTTTCCGTTCGACGCTTTTACTTTCGCACATTCCGTAACCGAAAACTACCGACCAACTATTTATTTTTATACTTCTTTACAGTTGCGTAGAGCTTCTAGGTTATTTCACTATTTTATAGTTATCTTGTATTTTATATCTAAGACTGTAATCTGACTTTGTCTATCTATTTGTGCTCATAAATAGTGGCTTTTTTGCTAGTTCGTATTATTAAGAACTAAAAGTGGGGAAAAAATACAATTGTTGTGTCCATTTAAAGAACCGTGGGAGTTTGTATTTCAGAATACACTGTCAGAGGTAACAAATTAGATAGCACTCGGACGTTGCCTAATCTATGAAGGTTATCGGAAAACTTAGTTCATGTCAACTTATGTCATATATTTGTTATTCTTATGAATACAAAAATTATAAATAAAATATAGGAAATTATTTGAAAGGATACGATACAAATTATTCAAGTCACGAAGAGGCTTAAGAACATGAAGCATTTTCTTATTGTGTTCGTATTTATTTTTATTACACTCTTAAACGAAAACATTTTATTTTGACTCGTCCAATAAGAGGTTAAGAGAATTCTTCCATTGCAAAATCCAAACCTCTTCCTAATCAAACGAGTTTAATTCTTAATCGGTGCGTCTCTGCTTCATATTTGCCTCATAAATTCTTTATTTCCGACCCTTCTCCTGCACCACACTTTCAATCATTCCGCAAAATCGATATAATTTGCCGCCAAATTTAAAAATAAAAACAAATTCAAAACTATCGACCGCATTTCTGCTGCGAAATCTTAGTTTACTTTGCAAATTTTTCTTATGCTTTGATTTTGTAAACTATCTAAATTGTAAGTAAGGGATAAAACTATAAAATTTTAAGTTTTTACATTGTTTTATTTTTTGTAGTCAAATTTCAAAAATATGTTGAATGTTGATAACTGCCCTAATTTCGGTGGTTGTGGAAGGATTGGTTA
>DWHK01001857.1:0-10574 GCA_018247855.1 Graphium androcles
TATTTATATAGTCTATGATCTATAGACTTAGAATCTAAAGACGCGAGTAAGCAATAGTCTTAATTTTTTAACTCGGGACTTTACAAAACGGCGTAGGATTTTTAAATCTTTTAAAAGCAAAACTTCTAACTCAGTTAATTTTGAATGTAGGAAAAAAATTAATGACGTTTTTTTATGTAAAATGTTAAGCTTCACAATTTTTGTAGGAAACTTTTTGTCTAACTTTCACTGTTTTCGGGTAACTGCAAAAAATACTTTTTATTGTTTTTTTTCAACCCTTGCCGGGGGTTGCAGACACTAAAACCTTTACAGATCGTTTCTGTATCTTCAAAACTATATCATATCCAAATTGCAAAGTTGTATGTAACATTTTGATTTCAACACTTATTTGACTGGACTACACAGCAAAGCTATCAAACGAAACATCGAATCGTAATGCCGTATATAACAACTCAAACATCCATATAGATTAACTACGATAACATGGCACGCCCCTACGTAAGCCTTGCAAGTAAAATTGTGTGAAAAAGAATATTTACGCGGCGTCATTTGCCAAACGCAGTTGTGCATTTTACAACATTAAGTCAAACTGAAACATAAATATGGATCAGTCAGTAGACTAATTTGATGTCGCTATTTAACAGAATAATGCGTTTTGTATGAATGACACACGTCCACCTTGTTAAAAGGTCACTCAAATTTTGCACTAGTCGAGCAACAAATCTACTAAATATAAAACATATCGAGTACTACTAGCCGATAAATAATCCGCATCGAGGAAAATAATATCCTTATTGAATATTATTTATTTCTATTTGTAATTTTAATATTATTTATATTAAAAAACAAACAGGCCGAAAACTTACATTAATTGCAAATAAAATATATGATAAAATAAAGATATGTACAACAGCTTATCATATCTTGAGATACTTTATTAAGCCTTTTTGATGTGTAACCAACCAGTCTAAAAATATTCCGTTAATTTTGTTTGTCCGTTATCTCGGAATTCGGTCATTTATAAACTGATTATGTATATGATATACTTTTATATTAGTCGCATATTTTTTTATGAAAATTGGTTTGGTAGTTTGTTTGTCAAAATAAATGAAAAATTATATCAAGTCAATATAAATGTTTTTAAGTAAGGTGATTGATGTCGGTTTTGTATTTTTTGTGGTTAAATGCATTTTATTTGAATTTTTGTTGCCACCAGGCATATTTTCATTGTTGTTATGTGTGTGAACGCTCTGATGCAGAATCGTCTACATAAATGGTAAGTTTTTGTCATCCTCGTGGTTTTTCCAAAATGTTGTTTCTGTCTCTTCTACGTGGTGTCAAGTACTTACCCAAATCTTAGAATCTATCATATTTGAACGCTCATTTATTAAATTTACTATAAAAAAATAGTTTTGAGCTCAACTTTATTAGTAACATATTTTTATATACCTCATATTTTTTCCATTGATTTTAACTTAGTACGGTAGGAGTCTTAAAATTTCTATAACAAACGCTCGGTTTATTCTATAAATTATATTATACAGTAATTTTTTTAAATAATTCGGCAAAAGCCTTTCTGCCAAGGTATTATGGTAGGTTATCCATGACGACAACCGGTGTTTTTCGCACATTTGCCAAAAGCTGGGTTTCATGTTGTCACCGCCTGCTGTTGATCCCGCTATGTACATTTAAAAAAAAACGTTTGGTGCAAAACCTGCTTTACAAAAATTTTTACTACCAGTATGGACTCTTACGACATGCATAACTCTTGACAAATTTTTCTAGCTTAATGATATTTTCCCGAAAAACCATAGTTTATTTTTTCATGAGCTGTGTGCATGTAGATCTCATCTGTGTAGACTATGTTTCCTAAACTTTTTACTTGTTGAACAGTGATATTTGTATATCATGTTTTTCCGTAAGCAATACTCTTTTTTGAGATAATCGGTTACTATTATTTGACTGTTTAGATTTTAACATTTCTGCATGCAGTACTTTGAATGTTTAAACTGACGCAGGTGCAATATAGCAACCTTCCCAGACGACTGCTCGTCTGCTACTGATGATATTTACTCACAAACACAAACGTGGCAAATCGTTGGCATAGACCGACACACATTAAAGGCAAATTTAGGAGTGGCGCGCCATGTTTTTTTTTTATCGGAAAGGCTGGCAAGCGAGCAGACGGTTCACCTAATGTTAAGTGATCCCGTCGCCCATGGACATACACAACATCCGAAGAGCTGCGTGCTCGTTGCCAGCCTTGGAAATTGACAAAACAGTTTAAAAGGTAGGATGGGTCAGGACCATATAAGGATTTGGTGGGGAAATCCTCAAGAGATTTTTATGATGAGATTGAAGTTCTATTCTGATTTCAGTTTAAAGCTGTGTACAATGGGAAAATGTTTATACAATAATACAAAATAAACGTTATTACTGAAATGGTTAAAGTAGGTACAGAATGGGAAAAGTTATTTTTTATTTTTTTTTTTAATTTCTTAAAGTTTGACAGATTTTTTTTGACGTCAGCAATGCGATTGTATATTAATTGATACTTGCCTGTCAGCTAAATAAAAGTCATCATCTTCCAACAAGGGAACGGTTCTCATTGGGTTTTTCTGAAATTTTAAACAAAAGTATATATAATATTCAAGATGCAATGATAATTTTTTTAGACTTGCTGCTACATCATTAGATGAGAGGTAAACGGTATTGTCAGTTTTGATATATGATGGTATTTCTATGGGTTACGGAATTCCGAAATGTTTATAGCTTTATATAACTAGTAGTTTACCGAACTTGGACCTCGCGGTTATTTATTTTACATTTATTTCAATATTTCTTCGACTACTGAAATGATTTTGGTGCTCAAAGAACTCAATAATTGTACTAATATTACCAACATATATTCCATATTTCATTTAAATTGGAGCAATGGTCCGTAAGTTATCGCGGAACATACATACATACATAAAAACTGTACCCCAACTGTAATTATAAACCTTACTTGCTTTGCTCGTTCGGTCAAAAACATGGAGCTGTGTCCGGGCTCTGGCCTTTAAGTCTTTATTTGAATTTACCCTGAGTTGCTGGCATTAAATGAATTGTTCATTGCTTAATTGCAATTTTAATTGCTCATTTAACACGAGCTAGACGGTAAAGGAAAATATGTGAGTTTCATAATAATTTATGAAACAATTGCAATATTTTTATTGAAATATCTTTATTCAATAGAAAAAAATCTTTATCAATTGTGGCAAAGTACTACTATCTTTCACTAAAGGCAAGCCAATAGCTTAAGAAGAACGAATGAGAAAAATTTATAGTGACGTTTTTTATTTACATTACAATATATATTAAGGTAGGTACATTAAATCAATACTCTTACCTTTGTAAGCTCTGGCGTGTCTTGCTCCCTCAATAGGGGGTTTAAGTCTTTCGTATTTAGTTTTAATCCAATAATGTCGGCTACCATCATTGCAGCACGTGCTGGGGGACTAGCATTAGTTTTATAAAGCAGTGGAGCCATTGTAATCCTGAAATACATAAAACCAGAAATATCTTTAAATGTTTTCTATTTTCCTTATTATCTAAGTAACTAAGTCTTTCAGGTGGAAGGGTACAAGTTGATTAGAGGAGTACAACAAGTTAAGTACAAGAAGCTCGCCCGGTGAGGTACTACTGCGTCACATGCAGCATGGCAATTCCTATCTTGTTCTTTCCCACTCCCTCAACTACAATTCAAATTTGTCCCAAGGACCTAATCTATGGAAGGCGGGAAGCCCACCTTCGGATGTTGTGATTTTCTATGGGCAACATTAGAACCAGCTAAGTTATCTGCCTACTTGAGCCTGTAAAAATATCGGTAAAAACTAAATATTATGCTATTGTTGGATTTGAAGCAGTTGACAAAAAGCGCAACCCTGCTGGACATATTTTTAAAATAACTCTTCAAAATTCTTATTAACTCTGAAAAACTCAAAAGTCCCAAATTTCTGAGAATATAAGACTTACTAAGAGTTTTAAGGATTATTCACGCTTTTTTTTACTTACAATAAATAAGGCTATTGATAAATCTAAAAAATATTTCTCGATGAAACTAGGAAACAAAAAAGCCAGTAAAAAGAGACGCCTATGTATATACATCTTCAGAATATAACGTGGCGAGAATAAAATAAAAAAGATTAAGTGTTTCTTATATCTATATTGAAGTTTACATTTTTTAAGGTTTCACTTCTATCACGTAATTTGGGGCATATCATTGCCACACTTTCTTAGTTCTTTCTATATGATTGTTCATAGATCGTGTTGTGTGTTGGAGCAAACAGTCTTGTGAAGAAGTGCATGGTGGGATATTTTTTAAAAGTGTAAGAACGTATATTGTTGATTAAGAAGATTAAAAAGAAGGTATTTTTTTTTCATTAGTAGGTAATATTTAGCAGCAAGAAACGTGAGGGAGTGTTACTTTGCAATGCCTCACGTAAAAGTATTAGTTCTACACTTATATGTAAACATAATTTCACAAACATTTCTATATCAGCTTACCTGAAAGTGTTCTGTGGTTAGATTTACCGAACGAAGGTTTTGTTTCCCGACTGCTTAGGTTTACTTATTACTTCAGTATATCTGAATCGGAACAACGGAGTAAAATATCACCTTGTTATCCACGATTATATAAAATTGACAAATTAATTTATTAATTTATCAATAAAAACCGTAATCACAAATTTTGTTCGTAAAATAACCTTTGCTCGGTTAATGTTCAGTTAATGTTTACGGTATTGTTTGTTTATCTGTCAGATAACCGTACATTTCGTATAGCGATAACTTCACAACGAAGTGCATTTAATTGTTTGCGCCTACTGGTTTTAGGTTACAGCGTAAACGTAAAAAACACTCATGAGTGTTTGCTATTAAGTTTTTACCCAGATTGCTTGACAACATGACTTGAAGAGATTTGATAAGTACACAAGGGAATCTGCGAATGTAAAAAAACATTTAAGACTTGTTCTAATGGCATTAAATCAAAAGTAAAATAAGTAGACATACGCTAGCATGTACGTCAAAATATAAAATATAAAGCGTAAATTGCAAGTGACGTCTTAATTATTATGAAAAATGTGTAAACAAATCGCCGCTTTTCAATTAAGATGATGAATTAGGGTATTGAAATGTTACAAATGGCTGTTTGTTTTCTGTTGACGTCTGCTAAACTGTAGTAGTCTAAATAGCATTAGAAAATAATATATTTGTATAAAATTTGATGCTTAAATCACTTCATATATTGCTTAAATACGCCGAACAAAAGATTGTAGTTGCCACATTTTAAAGCAACTGAAGAATAAAAGGGAGACGCGATAGAAATGCGTGCAATTCTGACTGATATTGTAGATTTGAAAGTTAATTTGTTGAATCATGTTTTCACTCAAGTAAGTTCTACTAACTCATTGCTCGAGTAAAATTTATTTTCAAGTTCAAGTCAGGTTGTATTTGAGTTAAATCGTATTTGCGTATTTAGTCCACTAGACGTATCGAGTAGATAGTGAGGCTAAATCAGACTAAATAGTTTACTATATAGCATTTTATAGAATACTAGCGTAAAACCAGCGCCACCTATCGGCTTCAATTGTTAATTGAAATAATTTTGGGCCACACCCGATCACTCACACAAAAGTTTAGAAGGATTTCAGCGACATACACACGTAAAGAAGAATTATGTAAGTATATATATAAAGATTAAATAACGAATCGTGGGAAGAAAATTAATAATAAATAATCATATTTAATTTAATATTATTTAGTTCATAAAAATACCTATTTAAAACTAAATTAGTGCTCTACATCAAGTCATGGTTCCCCCGCGGGATTCGAACCTAAGACCCCTTTAGGTATCATTAGTCTACGGAGATAGTTAAAAGTACTACTGATTTACATTGTGTACGTCAGAGTAATAAAGTTAGTAAAAATTTAATAATATTAAAAATAAAAAGTTCGTGAATGCCCACCAGAACCGCGTGGTTTAGCAGATGTATATTTACGACAAAATTCAGGGCACATTAATAAATCGATAGAAAATAACCTTTCGACTTCAATAAGCAATAACTACGATAACAATTACATCAGCGTACATACATTCATTGTTTACAGTTTAAAACAGGGGACAATGTTATTTGTATATCAAAATGATGTAATAAAAACATTTATTTACTTACTATGTACTATATTATAGAGTAAAACACTACAGAAAATAGCACACTCTGGAAAATCTATTAAAATTAAATGAAGGTTATTTGAGAAAAATTCCTCCTGAAATATAAGAATTGACGACATAATAAACATTTTTATAATTTTTGTCAGTGAATTCATTCTCATACTCCGCAAAAATATTGAACAGTTTGACGAATGGCATGGATTACCATAAACTATAAAGTTTACACTCCATTGGATTTTTTAATCCAACAAAATTACCAAAATTATAATTAAAGCAAGTGAATTTACGGGTTTGCTTTAATTAATACCTGATTAACTGTAACTAGTCAATATTTGTGTGTAATGTTTTTAAATTTATACCTACATATGTTTTAGAAGTATAGCCGAGCAACTACATTTTTATGCCGATATCTAAAATTATCAATATATTAAAAGAATTTGTGAAATTTGGTCTATAAAATGACTGAGTTGAAGGGAAACTAGGTAGTGGACAAAATGTCAAATGAAAAAGCATGTTTCAGCGAGTGTTCCTAATTTAAATGGTACCGCGTACCTTAATTAGAACTGTAGATATAGAAAAAGAAAGCTATGAAAAGAAGAAATGTATAGGGGAAATCGTATTTCCATATATTTAAGAAGGGTAAAATTAAGTTGATATTTAATGCACGTTGGCGAATCTGTGCATCAAATCTTATTAAAAAAATAAACAAATCGGTTTAAAAGAGCGACCGGGCGAACTGGCGTTGGACTTAATAAATTCTACTAATATATACATAATACTAAAAGTAATATTAGATCAGAATTTATTTTATCTAAAATGTAAAGGATATTATTCAATCCTGAATTAATCAGGTAAGTATTGATGGTTTGGTATTTGTGGTGTGGTTATTCAAGAATTAATAACATATTACAAATAAACGAAAACATTTTATTTCAATAAATACGGCTAAATTTAAAACTAAAGAAACAAAAGTAAAAATTACTAGTAGAATTAAAATTTTACTGCTTAGTAAGGAACGTTAGAGAATAAGTATGAAACGGATTCGGCGTAGTGGGTACGTCGTATCGCTTCTGCCAACATTACTGATATGTCTACAGTTTGCAATTTAGGGCACATTTTCATATGCCTGTCTTGAGGTATGGTATTAGTGACAACTAACGCCTCCAAACAGGAGTTGTTGATTTTGTCTATGGCATTTCCCGCCAACACACCGTGCGTCAATATGGCGTAGATTTTATTCGCGCCCGCCTCCTTTAACTTTTCGGCGCCCTTCACGATCGTGTCACATGTATCTGCTAAATCGTCAACCATGATGGCTGTGCGATTTCTCACATCGCCTACTAAAACTGTTGAGTCTTCTTCATTAGCTCTCTGCCTTTCCTTGTGGATAATCGCGAAGTCTATGTCAAGATTGTCGGCTATGGAAGTCATCCTTTTTACACCTCCAGCGTCTGGTGAGACCATGACGCTGCTCCTCCATTCCGGTATGTTGTCTTTAATCCATTTCGTTATGGCCGGCTCCGCGTATAAATTGTCTACTGGTATGTTGAAGAAGCCTTGAATTTGAGAGGCGTGGAGGTCTATGGTAATGACATGATCAGCACCGGAGACCGATATAAGGTTCGCAAGGAGTTTCGCTGTGATTGGGGCACGGCTCTTTTCCTTTTTGTCTTGCCTTGAATAGGGAAAACTGGGTATGACTGCTGTAACTCGGGACGCTGACGCTATTTTACAGGCGTTGATCATAATCAAAAGCTCCATCAGATTGTCGTTTATTTCGCCGCATCCACTCTGCACGATGTACACATCCTCACCTCTGACTGACTCACCAATTTCCACATTTGTCTCTTTATTGCTGAACTTCTTGGTAGTAGCCCGGCCTAAGTCCAGGCCTAAACGCTCGGCAATTTTCTTCGCGATTTCAGGATGGGAGCTCCCTGTGAATACCTTGATGTTAGGCATCCTTGGTTCTTGTTTATCCTCGGATTTATTTTTGCAGTTATTTTTTGTTTTATCTTGTTGTTCGTCTGTTCTCATTAGACCGTTTGAAGTCAGCGAAGCGACTTCACTGCGTTATGTATACTGGCGAAATGTTCAGTTGTTTGCTTTAAAAACAGATTTATCTCTTCACCCCGGGGTCGGGTCGTCCAATCGGTATAACTTTAAATATACATAGTTTTATCAGCGTCTTTGCGTTCGCAGTTTATTTTAGTATTTGAATTTGTTATTACATTGATCACCCCACGTAAAGTTGACGACTCATGTGGGACTACACTTATGGAGGATGATTTTAAAAATTAGGGCATTTAATCAGTAAAGTTTAGATCATTACGATGAAATTAAATGTAGATGAAGAAGAAAACGTTTTTCTGCTTAAATACAATTTTCTTATATACCATCAAATAGTTTTATGAAATTTGGAAGTTTTGGAAGTCTATTACGATGACTTGAAAAAGGTTAATAATGAATATACGATATCATATTCTGCCCCTTCTGGTTTAATGTGTTTTAAGATTTGTTGTCTCTATTTATGCCGATAGAATAGTTTGTTAGCAACGAGATAAAAACATAATTTATTCTGTGTTGCATCACTGTGTTTTGTTCTGACACAAAATTTAGTGTCATTACATAGTTATTTATTAACAATATTAAACATGAAGTAATTTATTGACAAATTAAGTTAGAACGAAAAGTTGAATAAAATATATAAATGATTGCTATAAAATCGAAAGGAATTATATAAATAAATTAAGTTTAGTAAATCTAAATATAAGTATATAACTCAAAGGTGACTGACTGACTGACATAGTGATCTATCAACGCACAGCCCAAACTACTAGACGGATCGGGCTGAAATTTGGCATGCAGATAGATGTTATGACGTAGGCATCCGCTAAGAATTTTGATCAATTCTACCCCCAAGGGGATAAAATAGGGGATGAAAGTTTGTATGAAACTTTGTCAATTTTAAACCGATCGGGCTGAGACTTTGCATGCATAAAACTACTATGACGTAGGCATCCCCTAAGGATTTTGATAAATTCCACTCCTTAGGGGATAAAATAGGTGATTTCGAAGGCGGTCTCTCGATCACCTCGCTTAACGAGATCAGTGTCACCAGATTTTGAAAAATACAATGCTAGGGAGAAATTCGGAATTGCAATGAGTTTCTGTAAATATTTGCCAGAATCTTCACCTCAAAGGAAAATACGTGTAATTAAGTTGAAGTTTTTTATTAATTAATTAGTTTGTAATATACATTAAAAGTAGTTGTCTTAAAAGATGTAATAGTCTGATAGAACACCATCGTAATTTATTTATTGCTTTCGAAATTTTAATTATATGCTAAATATGCATTACTTACATAAATATTTGCATGTAATATAGTAATACTTAATTGGATTTTAAATAATATTAATTGCACTAAACAAAATACAATATATTTCAAGAATGAATAATTCTTATACGCTCAAACTTCGTTGAATTAAGAGCTTAAAACTTGTTTAGGCCCAATTGAAGACTTTTACAGCAAAAGACATAAGAGACAAGCAAAATTTTCAAGGGAGAAGAATATCTTTAAGACGGTCGTCACATATGTAAATTTTCTTATACTGTACACCCAAACATAATACGTGGAGTACATGAAAAGGTAAAGTTACCTATGGTAGCCTAAATTCTCATATTCCTTAAAAGCTGTTTAAAAGTTATCTTCGAAATATCTTTAAATCATGACATTCAAATAATGTAACATAAACTTAAATAAGCATGAAAAGCGATTATCATTAAGAGAAGCTACAGTCGAAATCTATCTAAATATAATAGCTAATATAATTAGCTGTGGAGCTATAGACCTGGCTAGGGTTATAATGACATCCAATTTCAATCTTTCGCAACAGAAAAATTAAAAATTCGTTCACCAGTCTCCCCCTAAATTCGCAACGTATGTATCCACTAAACAAAATTGTTATACCATTTCCCATACGTGTCAAGAGCATTTGCAAACGCGATAGAAAATGCGGACGTCACTCGTTTAGATTATATTTTATATGTAATTGACCCAAGTGATTTTAGCGTAATTATTATTCTGATACTTTCTTTAAACATAGATAAAACATGAAAATTAAAAACACTAATTCTTCTCACGATCGATAGAATTACACATTAATAAACCCAAAAAAATTAGACAAACTTATTAGGATTCATATGTATATTATGATCCCTTGTAATGATCTGTTCGCTCCAGGCTTTTTCAAGTAACATTTATTTATATACTTCATATAGCATAAATTTAAAAAGATTTAAAAAAAAATAGTCCCGCCGAGTTTCTTACGCCGGTTCTTCTCAGGTCAGTGGCTTTCTTTCC
>DWHK01001858.1:0-10573 GCA_018247855.1 Graphium androcles
CACATTAACTGGCACATAGTGGGTCTATCGGAAATCCGAAGACAGGGCGAGGATACGATAACACTAGATGCTGGTCATTTAGTCTACTTTTGAGACGGACATCAATTATCCCAAGGTGGCGTCAGATTTTTGATTCATAAGTCTCTCAAGAACAGCGTCGTAGAGGTTGGCAGTGTGTCGGCAAGGGTAGCGTACCTCGTTATAAAGGTGAGTGAATAAGATTCCCTCAAAATACCACAAGTCTACGCCCCAACGTCTACATACCCGGACAAAGACGTCGAAGCCATGTACGAGGACATAGCAAAAGCTTTGTCCCGTACCAAAACCTTCTACACTTTTGTTATGGCTGACTTCAATGCCGTATGGGAGTACGCGAGAATGGCGAGTCGAGAGTAGAAGCATTCGGCTACTGGAACAGAAATCACAGGGGGCAAATGCTAGTAAACTTCCTCGAGGCCCAGGTGTTAGTTCTGGTGAACACCTATTACTAGAAGAAGCCCCAAAGAAAGTGGACCTGACATAGCCCCGATAACGTGACTAAAAATGAGATCGACTTCATTATGTCCAATAAGCGCATATCCGGTAGCGATCACCGCCTTATAAGAGGCACCCTAAATATGTCAAAGTAGAACGCGCGCGGCTAGTGAAGTCGACTCTAAGACCATCACTGTCCCAGGTACGAGCTGGATGCGAAAGCTTTCAGCTAGAACTACGTAATCGATTCGCCATGCTAATAACCACTCAGGATATTAACGATGCCACCGATGGTCTGACGCGGATCATCCGTGAAGTGGGGCAAAAATATTTTCGACCAAAGAGCACTGGACGAAAGTCGACGCTCACAAACGAGACGCTGAAGGCGATGCCGAAGAGACGAGAGACGGTAATTGCCACACCTACTGAGCGTCAGGTACTTAATAGTAAGGTTAAAAGACTGATAAGGCGAGATTTAAGACGAGCGATTATCCAAAGGAATGAGGACAAAAATGACATTACAGAACCTTAATTTTCCCCTTTTCATTATTTGTGAGATTTGCGTTAACACTTATGAAATGCAAGCGAATATTTCTTTGTTTATTCGTTGGCAAGTATGCCAACGAATAAACAAAGAAATATATGTGATATGGATAAGTATATCCATATCACTGCGAATTCAAAACAGAAGAACACTTGGATTATTATGTTTTTTGTGAAAAAAATCTATAAGACTGACTCGAATAGATAAAAGACAGTTTCAATAATAATTTTGCATAACTGTTATAAAATTTACATAACATCCAACAAAATTAAATTGGTACATTATTTTATTGAATTCTTTTATATAATTATTTTATAGTTGTGTGTTGTGTATTACGTAAGTTTTTAAAATAATGCTAATATAGAATTAAGAGAAGCTTGGCGTTTAACTCATGAAAATTTTAAGCCTTATCTTGGCAGTCTCATTATCTTCCATGAATATGCGAGCGATGGAATCTACTACGAGTAGCACCACTATGAGATACGGATTATTCAGAAAACGTGAAGATTTATTTTAGCTTTATCGTAATTTTATTGATGCAGCATAGTAAAAACAGAGAATTCTTAATATTCTATTTTTTTCAGACAAACAGATCGAATAAAAAAATATGTTTTATAATGAAGACAAAGCTCTGCATGTAATGTAACAACTTTATTTTAGAGCTTTGCTATAACTACTGTCACAATAATTATTATTTTAAACTTATAAATATCCTAAAACTTAAAGAAATAACTACATATAGATAAAAAAGTTCCATATAAGTAAATAGGATAAAAGGACGCAGTTTCACTGAATGAGGACATAATAGTAAGCAACGGGGGCTCGAAAGTCTTTGCTAAGTCTCAAACCTCCTGTTGTCACCTGACAAAACTCAGAACACCACAGGGGACCACCGTCACCTCTAAGCCAGAGATTCTCGCTGAAGTCGAAAAATTTTATGGGGAACTATATGCTTCTCAAATACCTCGACCTCACTCACACCACGCGGATGATCCTCGAGCCGGACTAACACGCTACCTTTCAGACAAGCTTCCCGACATCGATATGGGCGAGATTAGTTGTTTGCCCTCAGACAATTTGCGAACAACAAAGCTCCGGGAGAGAATGGAATAACTTCAGAGCTATTAAAAGCAGGAGGCACGCCTGTATTTGCAGAACTGGCTAAGCTCTTCAATTCCGTCCTCCATAATGGCTTTACACCGGAGGCATGGAGCAGAGCTGTTGTTGTACCGTTTTTCAAGAAGGGCGATAAGACACTACTGAAAAACTATCGCCCTATATCACTTCTGAGCCATGTGTATAAGTTGTTCTCGAGGGTTACAATAACGAATCGTCTCGCCCAAAAATTCGATGACTTCCAACCCGTAGAGCAGGTTGGGTTTCAAAAAGGCTTCAGTACAGTAGACCACATACACACACTTAAGCAAATAATTCAAAAGACCGAGAAATACAACCAACCTCTTCGCCTAGCGTATGTGGACTACGACAAAGCCTTCGATACCATCGAGACCGGGGCTGTTCTTGAATCCATACAGAGATGCCTTATTGACTGTCGATGAGAGATGTAATTTCTCCGAAAATGTTTACCGATGCATTGGAGGACGTTTTCAAGACGCTAGATAGGAACAGACGAGGCATTAATATCAATGGCCAATTGATCACACACTTGCGATTCGCTGACGACTTTGTCATTATGGCAGAAACTCTGCAAGACCTGGAAGTCATGCTTAACAGTCTGAGTAATCCTTCTAGACAAGTGGGTCTAGGGATGAACCTTGACAAGACGAAAATTATGTTCAATAGTCATGTGTCTCTGAGACCAGTGGTCGTGAATGGTGCTACACTTTAGGTTGTGCAGGAATACATCTACCTAGGCCAAACTATACAACTAGGCTGGCACGACTTTGAGAAGCAGGCCAACCGAAGGACATGCTTAGGCTGGGCGGTATTCGGGAAGCTACGACACATCTTTGAGTCGTCAATACCGCAATACCTTAAGTCCAAGGTATTTAACCAGTGCGTCCTACCAGTAATGACCTACGGAGCTGAAACGTGGACGCTCACCGTGAGGCTGGCCCATAAATTCAAGGTCGCTCAGCGGGCAATGGAGCGCGCAATGCTCGGTTTCTCTGGCAGACAAAATCCGTAATGAAGTCATTCGCCAGAGAACTAAAGTCACTGACATGTTTCCAGACTGATGGTCGATGAAACCGACACGTGTTAGAGTGGAGACCGCGTTTAGGCAAACGTAGTGTAGGACGTCCTGCAGCACGATGGAGTGACGACTTAAGAAAGGTGGCGGGTGGTTGCGGGCTGCCCAGGACCGGGTTAGTTGGCGCGCTTTAGAGGAGACTTACGTCCTGCAGTGGATGGAAATAGGCTGATGTTATATAGAATATATATCTCTGAAGGCTAATAAAGCTGCAACCATCAACCCGATTTAGTAAGTTCTTTTTGTATTTGTATTTTCTTGACGACTATTCATGTATATGATACCGATTAAGCGTCACTTGGTGTAACAAATTACACTTGCCGAAACTCATGGAAACGATTTATCACTAAAATATCTATAAAGAGAAAAATAAATTATAAAAAGTACCAAATAAGAACAACTGTCTTCCTTCCATAGTCCCTTAATAACATATATTAAACTTTATAATGTTTGTTAAATAGTTTAAAATAATAGACGTTTACTTGTATTTTAAATTAAATAACTTAACGGATTATATCGCGGTTTATTTTTAAATTTTATCACCCGTCGTTTCGAATCCTTTACAGCATACATGGTCACGGGTAGGACTCAGTCAGTCAGTCAATAAAATTTAAAAATAAACCGCGATATAATCCGTAAAGTTGTTTAATTTTAAATGTCGAATATTCGCGTAAGTCTCAGAAACGTTTAGTTGTACACAAGGGATAGCACCAACTTTCTACCAAAGCCCGAGTATCAAGCTAATGGAAAAGATTTTTTAAGTTGTAAATAGTTGGCTGTCTGGACATACTGCTCTAACGATCCCATCGAAGTTTTTTCAAGCTTACCATTCATTTTCGTCCTAATCACTACAAAGAAATGATTGTGGGGTGGTGTACAAGTGTTTTTCTACTGTTCGATAAGTGCAGCGAGTGATTTATGTAAGACGTTGCACCAATGTAAACGGACACTTTTTATACTTATAAATGATCATTTATAAGTTACTATATTTATAGCTGTAATGTATGTCGTAAAACAATACTTCATTTCGGGGAAACAGTAATAGTTTTGGATTGTATCAAATAGTTTTTAAGATCCATGCACTTTAAGACTACATACCTAAGTCATAATTATTAAAACACGTTATTACTTTCAATGCTCAATTTTACAGTTATTTTATATATATCATCATCATCAGTATGTCATTAAACACGTTTTAAATCAATTTTAAATAATTTCTGCCAGTAACAAAATATTATTCCACAGAAAATTTCAAAAACCGACTTGAAATGCCTTAGAAGTTAACTTGCATATTTTTTTATGTTATTTTGTTTTTAAAACTGCGAAGATTCAAAGTATAAAACATAAAAAACTTAACCGAATAGAGTAATGATAATGTTTTTTTTATAGTCTGTACATAAGAAACGGTTTAGTATACACTGAAAGAATTAAAAAATGGCTTTATAGCATTTTAAGAAATTAATTACAAAAAAGATATTTATTAGTTACATTAAGCGTTTTTAGCAACAGATTGGCTTCAGATTCAGCAAGAATTAATTTATCTTGGCACCTAACGCTCGATCGACATGAACTTTATGAATCGTTATGTAATAACTTTATCTGGTTTGTGACACTTATCAAATAAATTTAGGAGATGAAAACGGTGATTTTAATTTAATAGCGATTTTTTTCACAGTGAATTATTTCTATAATTAAAATGTTATAGGTATAATCATAAACATAATATGGAGATCTTTGAAATAAGTTTTCCATTGTATTAATATTAGTCAGCAACCTAAGAAGTGATTATTGAATAAACTATTGGACTTCTCGTATATTGACATGTTTTTCATAGCATTAAAATAATAGAAATCGAAGTTAAGATGTATAAATAGTCTCATTTATTCAATGATTTTGAAGTATTGAATTATTGTATCTACTGGAAAATTAAATAATGATTTTCTAAAGCCAAAAAATGTAATATACAAGCGTTGTAATTCACTCTAAATAAGTTGCTTTACTTTTTTTCATAGCAGACTTTCAGTTCTCAGAATATCCACCAAATAATTGAACAACAAAATATGGTTAGATCTGAATAAGGTTAAATTTAAGATGCATAAAAGTTAATTTGGGAACATTTAAAGCTATTCTATTGTCCTTTTTTATTCACCCCCTGTAAGCAATATGTTGGTCGGTTTTGAAGTTAAGATTTATGTGTATTAGAAACATACGCAACATACTTTTAATTAGGATAAGAGAAGTGTTGTACATGTAGACTTAGACATATGGACAATAGGATATTATTATATAAATTAGGATATTTTTTCCCAAGTATTTAAAAAACATATATAAATATATATGTTTTTTAAATACTTGGGAAAAAATATCCTAATGGGGGACCACTTTGCTATCGCTGTCGGAAACACGAAACGAAAGCTTCCGCGGATCCCTGTGGGAATATGGCCTTTATAAGCCTCCTCTCGCCGAGTGTTCGAATACCCGATTCGGTTACATAGGGCCGCTGCGACAGCGTTATTGCATGCACCCCCTCAACTCTTTCAAGAGGCAGGAGGTCCAGGGCTATTTCGTATTTATCTTAAAGCACAACAGAATACTAAAAAATAGCAACTGCAAGTTCGACTGTATAACGTCTATTTTGACACGAAAAATTATTCCACATATTACAACCTTTTTCCGTCGGTACTCTGGCTTCTAAGTATAATCGTATGGACTTAAATAGAGAATTAAGGGACCAATAATGTTAAGAGTGTGCGAAGCGCAATAGTATATGCGGAAACTACACGTCAACTGCTTATTTAGCAATTAAGACTGAAACATTTCCACTGCCAGCTGCAAATTAATGTTTAGTTAAGCTATATGGAAGAGAAAGAACATTTAGGATAACTGATTTAAAACAACTTTGTATCCAGCTGAATGATGAAAACAATAGATTTGATGAAAGCTTTTGGAGTAAATTCTACTCCAGGAGTTTTTCAGGGTGTGATGTCTTTTGCACTTGTATGCATGCAGGAGGTAGCGTGTCTGTTGAATGAAATAGCTGTTGCTGAAAAGAATAAGGAGCATAGTGGAAGACTACGAGACATCATAGCTAAATTAAATTAGGATTCAGATTAAATCTTAACAAATGTGTATTTGCTTCAAATCGGATAAGTTTTTATAATATAGATGATTGATTCAGAAGGGGTTTACCCATCACCAATTAAAGTTAAAGGAAAAAAAAATAAAAGAAGAAACTGAGATAAAGGCACACAAAGATTTCATGTGATAAACCATGGAATCGTGTTTATGTAGATTTTGCAGGACCTTTTCAAGAAAATATTCTTTATTATGGTTCACAGCTAAAGCAAATGGTTTAAGGCTGATATAATACCAACTATAAATAGCGTAACGCTAATTGCTAGTTGTTGCAAAATTTTTACCTTACAGAAATTACCTGATAACTTCGACTGTCTCCGTAATCTAGTGGTATAGGTCCTTGCTTTAAAAATCGGAGGTCGTGGGTTCGAATCCCGAGGGGCGACAATGACTTTGTATTGTTTTCTCTTAGTTGGGTTAGGGCAAGACGGGCCGATCACCTAATTGCCTGAAAATTAAGATAATCCATGCATCGGATGGGCATGTAAAACGTCAGTCCCGGTTGTTAAGAAGACCTTTGACAATCGTTAAAGGATGCGTGTACCTCCAAATATCCTGACAAACTAATCCATTGTTCCAATTCAGTTTATCCTTTTGAGTTGCAGAGGTCAGATGCCAGTCGCTTTGTGTAAAAACTGATATTCAGGTAAAATTTGGTTGGATTAGAAGCCGACCCCAAGTAATTTGGGAATAAGGCTAGGAGGAAAAAGAAGAAGAAGAAGAAGAAGATTGTTATATTTTTGAAATTTAGAATTTTCTTGCTATATATGTATATATATGTATGTATGTATATACACTTTTTGGCAAGCGTTCACCTGATTTTAAGTGATTCAATAGACACACACAACATCCGAAGAGTTGTGTGTGCGATGCCAGCCTTGGATATTGGATAAAACAGGTTAAAGAGTAGGATGGGTTAGGATTATATTAAGGATTTGGTGGAAAGTAAAGAGGGTAGGAATGGCCATCTGACAACCCAAAATACCATGCATGCTTTTTTTTATGCTAGCTCTCTGAGGTATCTCCCCGGGTGAGCGCGGCCGTCGAAGTGCAGCAAAAGCTGTAAGAAGGATGTTATGCTCTACCACCTTGAATCTGTTTTATATATAGAAAAAGGTTCGCAAGCGAGAAGACGATGCAACTGACGTTAAGTAGCTCCACTGGCCACTCGCATCAATTGAAGAGTTCCGTGTGCGTTGTCAGCCTTGGAGAAAATGGTTACTTGAGTTGGAGATGTAAGAAAGGAATTTATGATTGGGAAGTGATAGGATAGAAAAAGAATAGGGTAGATATTGGCTACCGGCCTCCTCAACATAGGTATGGGTACTTTACACTGGCAATGTGTTTCATAGAAAATGGTCGCGCGGCCTCCGAGGCCATCAATTTCCTTTGTGCAGATATGCCGCGTAATCTCTTAACGAACCCTCGCGACATGAAAAGAGGGCTGAATCCCTAATTTGCTCAGATCGGATCCCCAACGCGTATCAGCGTTTTATGGTCGACCAATAAATATTACGATGATTCCTATAATAACCATTGATCCACAATGATAGCTAATCACTAATGTACGAAAGCTGTGAAGGTTTTATTGCTGGCACGAACATTGCGGCTCGTCGGACAACAGGTCACCGACTAATAATAGGGTCGCGACACCCGTTACGTTCACCTCTATGCATATATAGGCTTATTGACATTTTACTACCAATACTTTACCAATATTCGTTTAGAACCTGTTGAAATGTTGGAGTAACGTTTAAGTTATTTCATCTTGTATATTAGCAGATAGCTAAAAGCTACTTTGTTCATATATGCCACTTGTCGCGTCGGTGGAGAAATGAGACTCAAATTTAAAGTATATAAATTTTATTTATTACACAATTCAAACTAAGTACAGAGGGGGATTCGGATTTAACGTGTCTCGGTTCTCTTGACAAAAACTAAGAGGGATTCAACTTAAATATCGCTGCGGCACGTGGCGGACGGTGAAGGTGGCCCAAGGTCAAACGGCCCCAGATGCAGCTCAACCAACAACTGGTCTGCATCCACGGGAAGAAGTAAAACCGTGGAAGCTCAGAGTTTTCGACTATGCACGTGGTTGCTCGCTAATTTTGTAGCCCGCACTTGGCTCCTGGAATCACCATTTCAATTCCCTCACACACGCGTCCTTTGTCTTCGGCCGCCCGCGGGAATCTCGTCCCCTTTAATTTTCGGGCAGCCGAGACAAAACGGCGCTTTACACAGAAAAAAAATAAAGAGGATATAAATTTAAAAAGCAAAAGGTTACACAGTTCAATTAGGCACATTTATAAGAAACATAGTTTCGGTTTTTTCCGAAAGTTTGTATTCGTTTGTTTTGGCATTTGGCATGGTGATTGATAGCTGCGTAAGCTGACCGCCGCGATCGCATTAAATTCGAGTTTTTCACAAGCGATTTATTTAACTCCAGAAATCCAGACTTAGGTTTAATTCACCCTCTCAGGTGTGGAATTTCCAAAGTTCCTTTCTAAGTGCTCATTTATATACCAAAGAACCAAATATAAAAAAAAAAACATTCATATTTTAAACATTTCCCCATAGTAAATTGCATCATCTATTTCAACTCCTTCAAATTTTATTTTCGCAATGAAAGGGAAGCTTATGACCGTCTCCAAGGTCTAAATTATTTTTATGCTAATATTCATCCAAATTAGTTTTGCCGTTTTGACGTGAAAGCGGAGCATACATACAAACGTGCACACTTTCGCATTTATAATATCAGTATAAAACACATCCATAGGGATTAAATAAAACGCGTGGTTTTGCATCTTTAGCGTTTTGTTTAACTAGTATTATTAATAAGCATGTCGTTGTCAATTCCGCTTTCCGCCGAGGTCAGAACGGTTGTCGTACATTGCCTCCTTTTACTACAAGCTTCGACACCTCGACAAACGGTCATGAACATATTAATGGTAATATACAATAAATGCTTATGACGGGTCTAACACAATGTGAGGCATAATCTGAATATAATATTGACTAATATTATAAATGCAAAAGGCAGTTTATGACGTAACGTGCGGATCGTCCACATTGCAATTACGGCAGGTGTGTTTCGAGCATCGAGACTACGGTTCTCTTTACTCGGGCATTTCTGCGGAGGCACATGACCTCCGGGGCATTAGGACCTACTTAATATTCAGTTCACTATGGCAATGTACTTAACATCTCCTGCGCGGCCCTTGTGCGGGTTACGTGGTAAATCATCACTTAACATTGCAATTTAGAAATTGACAATATCACCGGTGCTGGCACCAGGATTTGAACTCAGGTTCACCTCGACTATACAGACTTAAAGTCCTTTCGCTACCTACCACGGCTCTTCCGTAATCGTTTAGTTAAATTACAAACTAATATAATTTAAGTTTTACAATAATATCAATAAATAGCTTAACATTAGAGAGGCAATTTCCGTTTCTCGTAGCAATGTTAATACATTCACCGCATTTGATAAACGTCTCTTGACCCAAACAAAGATCTTTGACTACACTAAAAGATCTTGCCCCACTTTATTAAGCAAAACAAACCAAGACCGTATCCAACAAGCAATCTACGCATATGAATTATAAAGCGTTAAATTTTGGAAATAAAGGTAATCAATTTTTTATTAATACAAACACAAAAAATTAATCCCTATTGATAGTGCATGTATTCATATTAATTAAGGTCAGATAAGGTAATCGGATTATTTTACATGTATGTACATTTTGTAAATATATATAAACTTGCTTGTCCTGTCTGAATCATCAACATTCGGCAGTTACTTTTTTTTACGGCCTTTTAGGTTGTAAGCATCCACCAAGGAAGTATTTTTGGAACCCCAACCCTTAAAGATTTCATGCCTGGTTGGACTATATTAAATATAAATTGTAGGTGCCGAAAATAGTTGACCTCTATGAAATATCACAACTCACCACGTGAAGCAGTAAAAAACCTCATTTGATTTAAAGAGCTGTAACAATTAAACATTGTTTTTTGTGTTCTATAATAAATGTTTATTTTAGTACTGCATTCAGACAAATGTTTTTATGGATACATATCTAGGACAACATAAATTGCACTTTATATATGTTATATTATATATAAAGTGCAATTTAATTCCGTTAATAGATTCAAAAAAAATGTTAAGGAACGTTTGTGTGTTAAAGGTTATTATAATATTAATGATTATC
>DWHK01001859.1:0-10572 GCA_018247855.1 Graphium androcles
TTAAGCTGTTTTCTTAGAAATTACAGTTGATTCAAAGCTACAATGGAGTCCCCATCTATCATCTCTAGCGGGTTAACTTTGCTCTCCTGTTTTCGCGATTAGGAAAATTAGGCAGCTAACAGACGTTGATACTGGCTGACTTGTTTATTTTAGTTATTATTACAGCATATTATTGTATACCCCACCCACCTTATTTCTATTCTACCCTTCCTCTCCGAGGTATTGAGTCCTGTGTTCTTGATCAAGTTTCCAAATTCGTTTTAAGTAACAATTTTCCGTCTCCTTTACAATTCGGCTTTGGACTGGGCAACTACCGCTCTCCTTTAAGTGGCGAGCGATATTAAGGAAGCAATGGAAAACATCCAAGTAACAGTTACGGTGCTTATCGATTTTATATTAAAAATTGGTTAGATAAGTTTGGTTTTACCGTTAATTCCTCTAAATGCCAAGTTATAGAAATTGGGTGTTCCCGTGCCTTTGGCAAGGTAGATTTAACTAATCTTCCACCGATATTTTATAACAGTACTCCCATTTCTTATAGCCATAATATAAAACCTTAGTTTGCTTATTATTAGGACTCTAAGCTGGGATGATCAAATCACTAGTGTCTGTCAACGAGTAACACGTCTGCTGTGGTGTCTTCTTAGGTTTAATAATTTTCTGCCAATTAAAGATAAAGTACCACTCGTGCACACCTTGACTTACTTCAACCTGAAAGCATGATCAACTCAACAAACTCGATCGACTTCAGAATAACTGTAATCGATTCGTTTTTAATCTTCGCAAGTATGACCACATCTCGTCGTGTCGGTTACAACTACAGTGGCTAACCATCCTCCATCGACGCTCCTTACGAGCTTTGACCACTTTATTTTCTCTTCTGGATTCTCCATCTACTCCAATCTACTATCTCCAAACTTCCAATACCTAAATACAGTCAAAAGCAAAAATCTTCTCTCGGCGAATAATCGTCTTCTTCTATGCGCTTATCACTGATTTTATTCATTCTTCATTCAGTCTATTCTGCTGTGGAATAAGCTACCTCTTGGGGTCAGAATGACTAAGAATCGTTTTGCATTTAAAATTAAGGCTCGTGAATATATATATATAGGTGTATAATTTATATATTCAATGTTTATATGTGTATAAGTATTTTGTATTTTATTATAGTATTTTATTTATTTTACCATATGACATAATTTTAAATAAATATTGATAATAATTTTAAGTGCTGATTTACCACGTGATAGGCGGTTAAAGAAAACATCGAATCTGTATTTCTAACTATACTACTTTTTTTATTGATTGTATTGCATTATGTTAGGAAATATACATATATATGTTTTACGTATAAATTACATACAAAGATCGGATTTCTTATAAATGTTTTATGTTTCACTGCCTAAACTCTACACCCAGTAGGGATTAGGTAGTTAAGCAATCTAATAATACGAACACCAGTTAATATTAATAAAATAGTATGGAAAATTCTGAAAACTGCAGTTTATTTACAAATTTAAAAAAATACAATTTTATTAGTATAACATGTACAAGGATCATGTAAACATTATAAAATGAGGTATTTTATTTATGTGTACGTAACCTGATTGAAATGCGGGCTCGGAATTTACCAATCAAGCCAACATAAACAAAACGTTTGTTGAACGAACAACGGACTACTTGATCCTACAATTATTAACAAGTGACTCATTGAATTACAAAAACATCAAAGCGATGAATATAAAACCTTTTTGTATTCCTTTATTTTAAGGGGTTTTTATATATACAGATATATATGTCGACCCCATCATACCTTATACATATTACAAATAATTCTAGATATTACTTATAATCTAACGTAATTACGGCAATTGCTAGTAATTAATGTGAAAACGCTTTGAGCGTTCGTTTTTGAGATTCGCCAAAAAGTTAAAAATCAGGCCAACGTCTAAATTGTACTTGCACGTGCGTCTTTTTTGGAAAGTTATCAATTTATAAAATATTACATTTACCTATTGTATAGGTTTTAAAACTTTCTTGTAATAATTTAAGAATCGACATAAACTTAAGCGTAGTATTCTTTACAAGCTGCAGTATGTTTTTGAACTGCTACAGTAAATATCAAGCAACAATTGTTATAAAAAGACAAAAAAGGAATGAATTACACTAAATTGATGTAATTATATGTCACATATATTCCTTCAAGTTTTTACAAAATTTTCCGTTCAATTATTGTTTGAATATTCCACTTGTCATCTAAAAATTACACTATCATAAACATTTGTAGTAATAAATATTATAATTATTATGTACGAAAGTCTAATGCATTGTTGTGTTAAAAATGCAACGTCTACAAACCAAAAAACAAACAACTTTGCATCTCAACAGATTAACAATTATTTAGAGAAAGCAACGGAAACTGGTATATCTTTATAAATCTGTGTCAACTAAATAAATAACCAATTATCCTCTGCTCGGTTCATACGAAACATATTGTTACCAAAATAATCAAACAGATGCCCTTTGTGCGTGTAAGTCCACCACGATATTTTGGTATGCACTTCGGTAATTGTTAAGTACGTAATTATTATTTTCATGGAAAATCAAAAGAAGATTGCAGATTTTGTAATTGGGTAGAATGGGTCGGGAACGTATCAACGATTCGAAGAAGAAAGGAGTGGGAAAAGAAGAGTGTAGGAATCGCCCACCGGTAACTCCAAAAGCCGTGCATACTTTATTTTACACTGGCTATTTGCGATATTATTGCTAATAATATACAACTTGCTTCTTCTTCTTCTTCCTCCTAGCCTTATTCCCAAATTACTTGGGGTCGGCTTCTAATCCAACCATATTTTACCTGATTATCAGTTTTTTACACGGAGCGACTGGCATCTGACCTCCGCAACCCCAAGGGATAAATTAAGTATGGATTAGTTGATAATTCGAGAAGATAATTCGAAGGATGGATTAGTTGTCAGGATATTTGAAGGCACTGACATCCTTAACGATTATCAAAGGTCTTCTAGACAACCGGGACCGACTTTTTACATGCCCATCCGACGCATGGCTCATCTTAATTTTCAGGCAATCGGGTGATCGGCCCGTATTGCCCTAACCCAACTAAGAAACAACAACACAAACGACCTCCGGTTTGTAAAGCAAGGGCCTATACCACTAGGCTACGGAGCCACTAATATTACGTACATACGTACATATATTCCAAATTTCATTTAAATTGGAGGACTGATTATAGTCGAGAGTTATCTGAAGTAAAAACATACATACATATATACATACACGCAAAAAATGTGTTTCGCCCTATCTCTAATTGTAAAACTAACTCGCATCGCTCGCTCGGTTGATAAAATTAGTTTTCATCTACCGTAAATCATTTTGTTTTAAAGGAAATTTCTAAAAAACCTTTGGAGTTCCTTTCTCCTTTTAGGGAGTATATCCTATTTATTTTTTAGTATTGGCAGAATCATGTTGGTTGCATTATACCTATATGCCTATAAACGAGATTTAATGCTGAATATTTACTAAGTTAAAAAAAAATTAAATACTAACTGTCTTTTTTCAATACATATTGAAAATGTAATGTACGTTCTTACAAAAAAATAATAATTTGTATGATTTTGCAACGTACATGAAAGGAATAATAGGAACAAACATAAATTAATTCTTCCTGTATCTAGACTGCGAAGAATAAGTAAATCCTTTATGTATACGTTTCTACAACAAAATCCCAGAAAACATTCAAAATCGTTCAAAATTATTACAATATTAACGATTATCTAAACGATAACGCACCCTGGTAATGCACAATCTGCTCGCTGCAGGCTTTTTCAAGTGATATTTATTTATGTACCTCTTATAGCAGAAATTTAAAAAGATATAAAAAAATAGTCCTGCTGAGTTTCTTACGCCGGTTCTTCTCAGGTTAGTGGCTTTATTTCCGAACCGGTTGTAATGATGTTGACAATCAATAAGCAAGTGAAATCACTTCAATATTGAATAAAAATATTTGACTTTGACTTCCTTAATTTGACTCTTAGCTACTCTCCGTCTCATAACACTTGTTCCTTGGGTCACTTAATACACGATTTTAGAAGTCGGGACTTGGGTGCTGCTAAATACATGAGATAAACTTTGACATATTATATAAACGTTCCATAAGAAATCAATAAGTTAATACGTTTACATATTCATAGTTATTTCGTACTAAAGATGTGCCTTAAATTCGCACATAATTTCGTAGTTGGTATTGACGCAATCTCATCAACCTCAACTTTTTGATATCACCGTGAGCTTACAGCCATTAAACGTAATCAAGTCCCATTAACTTTACTTTTTCAATTTACATTAATGCCTTCCAGAATTTTACATTTAATAAAACGTTCAGTTAAGGTAGAGATTTAACAGCAGATCACATATGGTCGTGTGCCAATTTAGTACTGGCATTTAATTTTATCACCGCAACTTTACCATTCCACATGAGCAGAGTTTCTATTTTGACCATGTTTGTGAAATGAGTTACAATAACGAGCTATTTTATCATAAAATATTAATGTTCAATACCGTACTAACGCGTGCATTTCAAAAATAACATCATATAATAAAAAAATCACACTGCCTTAACTGTTAGTTTTAGGGTTCTAGTTACAGGGGTGATTTACACACATAAATCCCACACAAACATACACAGCGATACAAAACAATTATATGTCGGCCATATAATATGGGTGAGAATCGAGGCCCGCGATGCCGAAACCAACGGTATAGCAATTTCGCCAATAGGTCACCTTTTTATTTTATTCAAATTAAAATTTCTTTATTCACTATAGAAGTGATCACACTTACTTATTGACTGTCAGAATTACTACCACCGGTTCGGAAAGTAAAGCAACTGACCTGAGAAGAACCAGCGTAAGAAATTCAGTGAGACAATATTTTTTATGGTATATTTATGTACATATTTTTTTTTAATTGTATCATATAATATAAACAACAATCTATTATTGCACTTGAAAGAGCCTGGAGCGAGCATTACCAGGGTGTGTTACCATTTGAATACTCATTAATTTTGTAGTAACCTTTAACACACAAACGTTCCTTAATAATTTTTTTGATTTTATTAACAGACATATTTTGAACGTTTTCTGGGAGTTTGTTGTAGAAGCGTATACATTGACCCATAAAATATTTACTTATCCTTCTCAGTCTTGTAATAAAAGGAATTAATTTATGTTTCTTCCTAGTATTTACATCATGTAGATTATAATATCTTGAAAATTCATTTTTATGTCTATGTACATACAATAAATTCTCTAATATGAATTGAGAAGCAACAGTCAATATTTTCAAAGGGGTACAAAAAATTCGATCCCGCATCAAATTGTATCAGATATCTCTTTCAGATTGTGTCAGATATCCGTAATAAAAAAATTTTTGACACACACAGCGTTTGCTGCGTTTATCAGGCTGGAGAGGTACCTCAGCATCATTAAAATCCAGCGTCAAATAAAGTACGCTTAACTTGTGCGGTTGTAGGATGGCCGTCACTATCCTCTTCTTTCCTCTTCCCTTCCTAATCCCGTATGTTTTCCAGAACTACTAAGTAACAATGCTATTACATTACTACATTGTTTAGCTTATGTTATAAGCTAAAACTTCTGAGCATATATATTCCACGTTAAATTTAATCAAATATAGCAAAAAATGGAAATGGTGACTAAAGAAATAATGAAATGCAAATTTGCAATATCAGAATTTGTTAAGACGTCTTTACTTATCACAGAAAACTATATTATCAACTTCAATCGCCCCCTTCAATCTCTCCAAGGGATTTATATGGGATACTTATTGATTTATAAACCTAATCTAAATCGATCAGTTCGTAAATAGAGAAGTTAGCCCGAACGTCCACAATAATCTCATTTTGAACCGTAAAACAGGAAAGTAATTTTTAAGTCGGTGTAAAACCAAACAAAAATATTTCGTGTGTTGTGTCACACCTGTTTTTGTTTTCTTCTTTTGATATGGAAAATTTTGTAACAAAACTATCTGTAAAGGTGATAATAAATAAGATATTCGTTTCGATCATTTAACATTCGATTGCTATGGGTCAAAAGCCACTATAATACTTTCACTGGACCAAAGTTTGACCAGAAAAGTTCAGAATATTAGCTTAAAAGAAATAACGTTCAATTTTGAATATATTATACTTATATTTTTTCTGACCTATCTAGGACCATCAATGACACTATGAGACTAACATTAGACGCATATAAAAAGTAAAAAAAATAGATTCGTTCACAATTTATAAGTTAATAAGCTAATATAACTTCAGCTAATATTGAATGCCTAAGTTATGACTTCAAAATTAATTTACTCAATTTGGTCCCGTAATAGTAATATCGGAGCAAATTTTATACGCTAAGCGGGCATTGTATCATAATTTCAACCTTGTTTACCGGTTTTTAGGTTGACAATTTATCGTAAATCTTTGATCAGTCCATCTCTCTGGCTAATATATCCGAATTAACTTTTGCTATATTCGGTTCGGTTCGGTTCGGTTAATGTTCGGGCCCAAATAAATTACTGATTTTAAAATCTAACGACATTAATTCGAATTAGAGGTCGAATATTTAACATTTTATTAATAAAATAAATTGAGAATGAATAAAATATCTAATGAAGTGTTTTATATTGGGTTATTTGCCTAAGAAAAATTAGACTGGGGTGTTTGAAATATGGAACGGTATTTTAATTAAAGGCTTTAAAGATAAATTTAGCGAAACAAGACGTATAATAGATTAATGTAATGAGTTTTATAAACATAACCACGGTAGACAATAGAGAAATATATGTAGAATGTTAAAGAAGGCCTTCCTTTTGTTTGATTTGACACAAAATTAAAAAAAATCCACTTCAAACGTATTAAAAGTGTACTTTCGTGATTTATTTTTCCGTTATTTTGATTAAAAAAACAAACTCTCAACCGATTTTTCTGTAAATTTTATGGGACCACACTGAGGATATCCCCTTTCCAATAAAAAAGAATAATCAAAATCGGTTCATAAAAGACGGAGTAATCTCCGAACACGCATAAAAAAAAAATATATACAATCGAATTGAGAAACCTCCTCCCTTTTTTGAAGTCGGTTAAAAATAAAAAAACAATTATATTAACAGAAAACTTCGAACCCCACTTAAATAGCCCTAGATGTGAACTTCTACAATGTTTTTGCTAAAAAGGAAATTAAGAATTTTTTTTTGAAATCGGTCTACAATTAACGGAGCAGTCGGTGAACATTCAAAAAAGATACATAGGGCCTCCTCCTGTTTGAAGTCAGTTAAAATAATTATATTTCATTTTTTACATTTACCGCTAATAGCGCCATCTAGTTTTGCTTTGGGTACGTAACGAAATTATCGAAAAAAAACTACTTTTATTAATAAAACTTGATATTTCTAAATGTTTGTGCCAAATATAAAATATATTTTAGATATATATCATAATCACATCAATAATATAATAATGAACTAATACGTAGTAGTATCGCTAGATGACGCTGCCGTAAATTGTATCAGCAGTATCTAATAAGGTAATAATTGTTCTTTGCTGTATGATGAAATGATGCGATAATTATCGAGAATAAGGTTATGGAAGTATGATATAACTCTAGGTCAGTAGTCTCTCGGATAAACTTGACGAGAAGTGACAACAGTGGCTATCTTTGTGACTGAACATTTGCACGCCGCTATCACGTCGTGAGTTAATAAACACAGATTATATATGTATGTTATAAAATATGATTTATTAATTTTTAATGTTTTTCCGTTTATCGAAACTTAATATTCACAATAATCTTAAATGCCAAATTTAATATGGTCTTAAATTAAACAAACTGCTTCCAGATAGGTTCAATTCACGCACAAACTAGAATTTTCGACAAATATTTAAAGAACTCTAACCTAATATGTGTATGTGTAATCTGCTGGCGTATGCTTTTACTAAATTTAATATATATTTATTATTATTGATATTTACAGAAACATTATCAATTTCTTTTATTACAAATATATCCTGGTAAATATAACGCTAACAGTTGCTTGCTATTTCGTTCGCTTGTTTGTTTTTTTTTTATAGGAAAGGTTGGCAATCGAGCAGACGTTTTACCCGATGTTAAGTGATCCCGTCATCCATGTGCACACACAACATCAGCCTGTTGGAAATTGGATAAAACAGGTTTAAGTGTAGGATGGGATAGGGTTATATTAAGAATTTGATGGGGAAAGAAATGGGAAAAGAATAGGGTAGGAATAGCCATCCGGCAACCATAAAAGCCATGCATACTTTATTTTATGCTGGCTCTGTAATAGTGGTGGTATCATTCCGGGCGAGCGTGGCCGTAGAAGTACAATAAAAGCTGTATAAAGGATGTTATGTTCTACCACCTCGAAAAATTATAGACGAATCAAAAAATTCACTGAGTCGGGATTACTCATAAAACAAGTCGATGAATTGATTTCAAACTAATGATAAAAAAAATTATTTCCTTATTATTTGTGTAATATCTAATACTTTGATCGATTTTAGATTCTATATGTAATGAACCCCTAGTTTAATAAACTGTTACACGATTTAATCGTTTTTTGCTTAACTGCCTTTTGGTTTTCTAATGTTTCATGCCATAGTCCTGTATTGACGTTGTCTTTTAGTCCTAATTTCTTTCATTAAAACTATCTGTTTTATGTAAATGGAGCTAAATTTTGCCTATTCCATGTTTGTTCATTTTTCTGTTATTGTAGTTCCAATAAAGGAACTGGCGACTCGCCGTGTGAATTGCTCAAGATTTGAGATGGCTATATTTTACCAACAAACCAATATATTAATCCAGTACAGTATAAACAGGAATTACATTTACTTGCAAATAAAATATAGCCTGTACGTAAAAAATTACCGAATCAAATCTTGAGCTTGAATTAATTCTCGTGTAAAAATAAAACTTGGCACTTGGATTATTTCGACTCTTTTGTCGGTGAAATTGAGAATGACGCATTATTCTTTATTAAATTTGGCTCTCATTTAACATTTATGTTTTGGAGGGATAATACTTATAACAATTTATTTCTTATGCAGGTTTTTCTGTCTATAGCATGCTGCAGTTCAATGGTGTTTGATCCGGAATTATGTGCTGCCACTCCTTAAATATTGTTAAATAGATCCTGAAATCTAAAGAATTACACAACACTTGGTCAACTTAAAATTATTTATTTTTCAGGGAAATTATAGAATGACGAAATTGAATGGATTTATCTAATTTAAGAACATGTCTCAATCAAACATACCACAAGGAATAACTTTATATGATATTAAGCCCCTCTCAGTTATTAAGTCTTATGAATCTTTTAGTAAGTTTGTGACGATCTCCATCTTAATTCGATGGAATATATGTCATTTTCATTTATACCTTTCAAAAATAACAGTTTTTTACTGTATTTGTGAGAACTATATTGACTTTAAGATAATTAAAACTAAAATAATTTTGATAAAGGAAAAACGAATAAAAGTCTTAAAAGCGTATAATTTATACTTGATAAAAATTAACAAAATTATGTACAGGCGAACCAATTATTATTTAAAATCTTAAACTAACGGCTTTTTGCATTGCATTACATTACTAATAGACTATTGTTAATTTGCCTACAGATTTACAAGTAATCTATATATTAATATATGAGTAAGTACATATATGAATAAATATAAATGTTAAAACGGAGAAAAGTTTTTTGGTATTTTATATACAAATACAAGACTTATTTTAAAGCGTAATAACGTTTAATAATAATATATATGTATCTTCCATTTTGTTTAAAATCTTATTGCCATTTTGTAAGTAGTAAGTAGCTCCTATTGTTGTACAAATTCTGGGTCTTCTGTTTAAAAAAATATGCCAAGTTGTTTTCACAGTTCTCTCTTGAGTTAATTCTTAACAGAAATCTGAGGGTGAGGAAGCTATATCGTGGATGCATAACCAAACTCTCAATTTCTTGCTTAAGCGTCTTCAGCTGTTGGCTATAGAAATATTTATAGAGATCCGTTCTGTTAGCCAATAAAAGCTTATAACGAACGATAATCACACGGCATTACCTTATTGCGTATTCATCCGAGTTTCGCTTTAGTCTGTAAATATTGACTGCCCTTTGATAGTTATTTTCGCACTTTCTTATCGTAGATGATCCACTTTTCATTACTAGGAATCAATCTTTACAAAAATGATCGCATATGTATACACGGTTAATTAGGTTTCTTTCAGTGAGCTCATGGGGTACGTAGATAATACAGCTTTTTTGTATACCTACACTTTTTCAAATAGGTTAAAACTGTCTTTTGGTAAATCCCTAATACTTCAACCGTTATAAATATAAATGAATCCGTGTATAATTTTTGCTGAAATTACTTTAATTTTATTTGGCCCACCAGAGTGATCTACGTCTCGGTCATCAAAAGTCCCGGGCAAAACGCCTTAAATAAACATTGTGCTACTTATACTAACACTACTTTAG
>DWHK01001860.1:0-10571 GCA_018247855.1 Graphium androcles
CCCCTGCCCCGCAGTGCTCCGCCGCCGCTCCGTGTCGTATCGCGCCGCCGTGTTGATAATTTGTGAAGTAGCGAACGACAAGGATGTATGTATATGTATGTCTCGTCTTTCAGTTGACTTTCATCGTCGTTTTGTAGCGAACGTTTCGCACGGATTTCGATAGAAAATTGCATTACTTTATTAGCTGCGTAATAAAGTCGATGCACGTTTTGCCCGTGGAAAAAGTAATAATAAACGTTTTATTAACTTCGTTTGCATCTATGGTAATATTATAAAATACATTGTGCTGTTGGAAGTTGTAAAAAAAATTAGCGTCGCGGCAAGCGTGGCGCAATGCAGTGTGTGTTTGGGTGCGGATACGGACTGTGTTGTTTAAAGTTTATTCAGGGAGTCGTTCATCTTGAAAACGGTGGTAGTAAGTGGTTCTGGAGTGTTCTGTAGCAATGCTGCCCATGGTGCAAGCGGAACCCGTGCTTTTCAATTCTGCTGGCCATTCTGTTGACGGAGCACCTCCGTCGGCAACATTGCCACCTTCGCTCAATTCGGACTCCGACGTCGAAGAGCTCGTCGATATATTCTTTGACATTGATGTTGCTGTAAACACGTTTCAAAGGTAATTGAAAGATAATAAAAAAATATATTTTAACAAAGTCTTCGCGAATCATGATTAAATTCTCAACAAATTCCTTTCATTGACTCTTTAAATATCTGAATCTATTTATTTGAAGTGATATGTACATATGTAAATTATCTCATCATTAAACCAGACAGGTAAATTGAAAATGTTAAGGCAATTTTAAATTTTAATTCTAGCAATATATTTTTATTATGTGGCCTTTTGCCTTTTAAGGTTTTTATAATTTGTGTATCAAAGTTACACATCTAAATAATAATTCATGATCTGTTTTATGTCATTATTATATTACTAAAGATTGCATCTTCTTTATCTTGAAACGAATACATGGTTAAGAGAACGTCTAAAGTTTTTAAAGCTCTAAGACTGATCTTATTTTAATAACTGTTTTCGAGCAAGTAACCAATGCACAGTGACAATGAAAACAGAAAATAATTTTTTTCGTAAAAGCATCGCAGTTTATGGCTGTGGTTTTAGTTAGTGCAGTTTTTAGATTAAATTTCAACAATTGCGTCGGACCATTAATGCTCAAACATAGTCTTTGTATCCTGCTCTGTTCTCAAACGGCAGATATTCACCAGTTATACAAGTTTTTATCGAACGCGCGTTTCATCCTCGTTACGAATCAAATTTGTTACGTGTGGGTATTTGGCTGTATCAAATCGGTTTGTATCTTTAATAAAAATCTCGATATGTTCTATCCATAGTCACTTTGCATTCCCATTCTATACATGAAACGATTAAAAATTAAACGTTTCTTTAAGACGCATAAATATAATGCTAGAATATTTTGGGTAAGACGTTTTTTTATATATTTTGCAAATTAAATATGCATCATTATGCTACTTTGTTTTACGAATTCTATGTATAATGTTTCAATTTCAACTCTTGGGTTTTCATTTTACTTATAATTTTGTCTGAACCATTAAGGATATATGATTCAGTTAACGTGACACACTTAATTTCTGTTGAATTGGCATACTTAATACCAATGACAATTTGCCTTGATTGAACTGGATTTATAACTGAATGTAAATAAGGTTAAATCGAATATTATTATTAAAATTACTTCTCACCATGGATATAAAATGTACTTTAAGAATTTTTCGGAATAAGTTGAAATCTGGCTATCACAGATTTAACATGTATGCGAAATAGTCACTGTCCCTGATAAAAGCTATGATTTTTGCACTGATTTGGTCGCAATGCAGGAAATTGCGCTGCCATATCATGATTGTTGGTTCCAAATTGTTTGTTGATGACGTGTGTCATCTACATTAAATGGCGTTGCTACAGTACTTTCTATATCAGATTTGCATATGTAAATTTCTATGTTAAATTAACTCGATGTAATCAAATGTTATATTTTCTAATAAACTATTATAAAGTTGTTAATTATTGTTTTTTAGACTTATCGAATGCTTTGCATCGAATATCCATGATCACAACCTACGCCACGTTTTATACATAATTTTTATGACGCATTTTCTTAAGAAATTAATCTATGTCACCAAGGTATCACTCGTGTTTTTTTGCCCCGACGACAAGGATTACATTTAATACCGTGATTATTACGTCACTTTAATACCAAATAAACATGCTTTTCACCTGTTCGTTCACCATGAATAATATACCCTACTCACTATTAAACTGTAAGCTTTCAATTTCCGCATCGCTATAAAAACCTTACAAAAAGCAACCATTACAACGTGCTTAACCTTCACAGTGAAGTAGAATTAGGGTGAAGTATAGGTATGCCAGCGATCGGCGTCTGTATGACGAATACCCTGTTAAGTAACATTTGAAAAAGCGAAATCTTCGATCGCGTAACGCTTTATACTTATCAACTTTCACCGAACTTGCCTCCACTCGTTTAAAAGGAAGTTTGTGTAAAGTGACACATTTTGTTGCAAAAGTTTTTGTTACAGGAAAAATTTCGTGTTTATTTATAAACATTACCTCTCTTGTATTACGACATGGCTAATTATCATTTTAAAATCAACCAGCGCTTCAAATGTTCCAAAGGCCCTATAAAAGGGCCCCAAAAATTTTCGCGAATTATTTATTACGCTCTTCTGGTCACGCTTATGGAGCGTTGTTATTCCGAACATTATTATTTCAAGGTTGCGCGGCCGCCCGTCGCAGTGAGGTTGCGTTGTGGGGCTCCTCGGTAGGCGTCGTTTAACTGGTATCTCCGTCCCTCTTTCGCATTAGGCCACAGCCTATGCTGTACTTAGCATTCGATATGAGTATCCGTCGACTTGAACATGACTATTCCTCGATAGCAGTACCATTATGATTGTATATGTAATTGCTTGTTTTGATAACGTACAACTCGTGTCGTAAATCAAACGTTGTGCATATAGGCGAAAACCTGCATAAACACAACCAACCAACCACCCGGCTGACACGTCAAATTTATTTAACGTTAACCATGACTCACTCGGAGCAATAATTTGCGAAAAAATTCTATGGAGCATACTTAATTTTCTAGTGAATATGAATATTTTTTTTTATTTTTGGAAAGTACCCTCCCTACTCAGCCTTGTTTATTACTGATAGGTATTTTTTTTTAATTAAATCCTTCAAACTGATGTAAATGTGAATCACGGCTGTTGCAATCTTATTATCAATAAAAGAAATAAAGAATAGCAGCAAACTAAAGTGGTCTTCGCAATAATATATTTTTCCTTTTGATAAAGATTTATGTTGTAAATAAAAAATAACTTAGTTACGACAATAACTTTTTGCTCCTTGTGTAGAATTGAATCCTGTGAACTCCAACCGGGAGACACATGGAGGGGGATGCAAGGCAAGATGAGCGTGACAACGCCGGCTAAGAAGAAAAAGTCAGACAATAAGCCACATTCACAAATGTACGTATTATACGTTATGTCACGTTCGATCAAAACTGTACGGATTATATTATTGTCGTATATATTTAAAAATCATAATACTGTATATACGTTAAAAAGTTGGGTTGGGTACTTCATCACGTTCGGTCATTTGCTTAAAATATTAATATATAATTTTGAATCATCAATGTTTAAATATTTTTCTTTTTAATTTTCTCATAACTGCTATTGAAATTCCAAATTATTGCTACTATGTTATTATTTATATTATAACTCATATCCCATTTCGTAATAAGCTCCCATGTGAACATCACTATGGACTTCTTTACTTTCCAGCATCAAGACGAGCCTCGTTTATCGAAAGCAATCCTCGCGACTGTCACTCTCGATTTCCTTAACTTTATTTTTAATCACATTTTTAAAAATGACATTATGACGTTGTTTTTAAAACTATTCTAACACGTGGATACAATTCTGAAATAAAATCACGATTTATTTGATGATGATACAAAAGAATATAGTTTGAGTTTTATTTACTGCTTTGAGTTTTAGTTTGCGCACTTTGATTTTAAATTTAGCTGTTTTATTCTCTATTTGCTACCTTTTGCGTGGCTTAGACAAGTCATAATCAAGATATATATGTTAGCTGCTGCAGTTTTTGCTTATAAATTGTTTGTTATTCTCCATTTATTATTTTTAAACTTACCATCCGACGATAAAAGATTCGTTTTGTAAGTGTGTTTCATGTTGATAATGTCAAGTAGGTGTAGATACTACTGGCATCTTATTATTTGTTGGCATACTGGGCATTGAAGTGTTTTAAGTAAATTGTATACACTGACCTACATTGAAAGAATTTATTAAATTAAAAATGTTCTTTTGATTAAAAAGAAAAAGAACATCAAGAGAAAAAAAAATTAGAAAGCTATAGATGGTTATCACTTTGAGAAAAGAGGTGCATTTTTTATTTGTCTGTGTATTTGTCAATCTCGTAGCAATTTTTATCTGGTGCGTATGTAGGTAAATTACATAGGTCTAACATTTTTAAAGAATGTTAAAGTTTGTAATGAAAGTTATTTTTGAAAATCAAATATTTCATATTCGTGTGAATCTGGAAAGTCAGGGCGACATTCGTATTAAAATTAAGACTTATTTTATCCAACAGATTTTTCGTTTAGGATATATCAGATTATCTGAAATTCGTACGTAAATCCGAAAAAAATATATAGAAACGAACAAATGTTCCATGTCTGACCACTATTTTATAAAGTCGAGCCAGTACTATTCTATATTAGGTGTAAGGGATTTCAAACTCTATGTATTTATTCATCTTCAGTAGATTAGTTAGCCTAGTAGCTGATAGAAATAAACTTGAATTTATCAGTACTAAAGGCCTACTTATCTTTTATATCTAGTCATACCTGTATGTTTCTCTTTGAATAGATGTTAATGATTTTTCTTATACTTGAAGTCGTTTCTTATCAGGCGTACTATAATTATTGGTACGATTGTCGGTTTTATCTCACGATAAAGAAAGATTAGATAGTTTAAAATAAGTAAAACTGTTCTTACATCAAAACAGTATAGGCCCGGTCTTTTTTGAATATTACAAGCGTAAAAAAGTAATCAGGCCACCACGTTACGCCAAGTGACTAATGCATTTTATCTTATAATGCTATCTTACATTTTATATTTAATTATATAAACTGAAGCAGAGGCAATAGTGCGTCACTTCGCTAGATGTTGACACGTCCTTGCCCCTATTGAGCTTTCATATAAATCCTCAGAAATGTATATCGCATTGAAATAGCTTCTCTTAACTCTCGTGTTTAATGTTAAACGTTGAAAGTATTAAACGAATTAAACGTAAAATTAACTTTTATAATTTTTATCTTTTAAAGTACTTTTATTTTGAGTTGAATTTTATTTGACCAAGTGAATGTTTTTGTAATGTGCTTGGGCATGGCATGTTCGTGCTACTATAAAAAACGTCCTCTCCGTTTTCCTTATCTAATCTAAGGCGATGTTGCTCAACGTTTTGTAACCCCTAGAGCCATGGCTGCTACTTCTACATCAATCCAGTCTAGCTTGTGTCACTTTAATCGTAATCTCGATGATTCTTTAATATGTATTCATGGTTCCCATCTTAAGTCGCATTCATATCATAATTGCATTTTATTGTTTGTTTAGTTATTGATAAGTTCATTACAATGTTATTTTACTTTATAAAGTAAAGCGTTTTTTTATAAATATAGAGAGTTTGATGATTACATTCAGTATTTCCATTATATGTTTCTATGACGTGCTCTTTATCGTCGCTTCAATTCCTCGTGTTGCATTTTTCTCTATTAACGGAGACCCATGGCTTGCAGAAATAAATGTTTCACGGAGAAAAAGCGACGTGAGCTTGAGAACGAGACCATAAACCAGCTCGAGGAGCTACTGGGCACGTGTTTGGCGGAGGTGAAGCAGCCGGACAAGAACGGCATCGTACGCGAGGCCACCCACCAGATCCAGAAGGTGCTGAAGCGGCGGCGCGACTGCCCCGACGAGTGTCCGCTGCGCATCGCCCAATGCGTGTCGCCCGTGCAGGCGGGAGAGGTCACTTCCACGCAGCCGCAGCCGCCCCCGGCCGGCTTCCACTATTCCGAACTGACTACCCTCATTGAGGTACCACGATAACTACTTAAACAAAAGACACATTCCGAAATGCGCTATTTGCAGTTGTAGACTGAAGTAGCAATGGCGCTACGGTACAGCGCAGCGAAAAGATTGCGTCTAACGCTGAACAGTGTTACAGCTGCTTGTAGATTTTGCAGCGTTGCCGCTGCTTGTGGCAGTACTTGTAGCAGTGCTTGTAGCGCATTTAAGAACACGATAACATTTTGACTTCTAACAATATCAATCTTCTTAGCCTTATTCCCAAATTACTTGGGGTCGGCTTCTAATCCAAACAAATTTTACCTAAATGTCAGTTTTTACACATAGCGACTGGCGTCTGACCCCCGCAACTCAAAGGGATAAAATGAATTCGAAGGATGGATTAGTTGTCAGGATATTTGAAGGCACTGACATCATTAACGATTGTCATAGGTCTTTTTGACAACCGGAACGGACTCTTTACATGCCCATCCGACTCATGGATCATCTTAATTTTCAGGCAATTGGGTGATCGGCCCGTATTGCTCTAACCCAACTAAGAAACAACAGCACATAGTCATTGTCCCTCCGCGGGATTTGAACCCACGACCTCTGGTTTGTAAAGCAAGAGCCTATACCACTAGGCTATGGAGGTAGTTGTTGTTTTTTAATATTGAATATATCAAATTGAAACGGAACTTCCAAAATAGATTCCATGCTTCGATCTAAATTTGTTTCACCACGTCATGAAACTTGATTACATCGCTCTTTGACTGACACACGGAATTACAATTTTTTGAAAACCATATTTTCCATCAACATGTGACGTAGTTGAAGGATGAGCGTATTAATTATCCCTAAATTCTTAGCAATTTTATACGAGGTAACATGTTACTTTTTTATTTATAGGCCCTGAAACATTACACCACCGGCCTGGGTTGGGTCCTCCTAGAGATAAATTGCGATGGCGAAATAGTGTGTGTAACGGAAAACATTAGGGACCTTATCCTTTATGATAGGACAGAGCTGTACAAGAAATCGATATTTTCACTTTTACCCGTCGGCGACCATGCGAAATTCAGACCGATACTAAGGGACGCGCAAACGTATTCTTGGTGTTCGCGGGACATTGATAAGTTTCAAGCAATTCAAGTTCACCTTATCAAGAACCCAAATGGTAGCGACGGTGCTGGGTATGTCTCATTTATTTTTATTCTTTTATTGTCAATTTTATTCAAGTTTACTTAAATTGTCGTCTGCAATGTTTATATAATTGATATATTTTTGTAGCTTACAGCCTACCAGTTTTGGATGGTTAAGTTAATAATATCTACGTTATCCCCGTCTTGTTTATTTTGAACGAATAGATTATAAGCAGAAATTTACTCGTTTAAAAAATCGGAGGCAAGTTTTGGTTGTAATATTTGTGATTCATGCTTGGTAGTAAAGCCGAAACAAGATCGCACATGCCATTGAGAATCGAAATTGCGACCTTGTCCGTTGACGATAGATATTCAGAGCTCAAATTCTTGGCGAACATTTTTAACGAATATTATTATTTCAAAATATATTAATTTAAAGAAAAAAAAATCTTTTTCTAACTTAATTTTTTTTTCTTTGACAACGAACATTAGCGTGAACCTTTATTAATACTAATATAATAATAATGAAGGGTTGTTGTGTTGTTGTAGCCTGTTTAGCTATTCTTTCAAAGGACCGGTCTTAATTGAAAAATTCTTTTTATATACGATAGACAGGTTCATGTTGTATAGTTTAAGCTTATCTAGTTACGGCTCTTAGGAACCGAGCAGATAAGAATAATGTGGATGAAACCGTGGAACAACTAGTTTTATAGATAAAATTTGATCGTAAACCAGGTGTGTTAATTTGTAGTGTTTTATGGAAACAGGCTTGTGGATGCTGTGATCCACGCTGCGCCGGTACGCGGCTCGTCCTCGGAGGAGGCCGGCTCCGTCATGTGCGTCATCCGGCGCTTCGACGACCGGTCGGCCGCACTCCTGCCAGTCGACGGCGGCCCGCCCGCCATCACCACCAAAAAGCCCCAGAATATTGTCTTCAGATTGGACTGCAACTATACAATCTTATGTACGTCAACCTCGACACGTTTCCAATTGGAAAAATCATTAGTGTCCTCTTTTACTAATATCATTTACTTATGATTTCAGCTTGCGATCTAAGTGGAGTGGAAAACTGTTTAAACTCTCCAATAAATCTTGTGGGTGTTCGTTATCTGGAACTAGTTGAAGGTAGTGATCGTATACGCGTAGCCGCACATTTGCAAGAGGCCGCACGCCGTCCCGGTCCGCCGGTAGTGAGTGATCCTTTTCGGTTACGTATCGCGGCAGATAAACCTTGGTTTAAAGTGAGTGCTCAATCGCGGCTTTTTAAGACTAAGCCAAGCTCCGGTGAACTCGAGTTTATAATGTCGACGCATTCCGTACTCACGGACGACGAAGTCGACCTGATGGACGTCGCCGGCACCAGACCCTCGGTCGGTGGGCCCCTCATGACCTCCGTCGCGAACGGCGAGTCCTCCGGATGCGAGCCGCGGTACCGCACTCCGATGAGTCCCACCGAAGCGCAGTTCTCTATCAACGATTTCGATCTGGAGCCATGGGCACCCGGATTCCAAATTGGGGAGATAGGCTGCGAGGATTCGAAGGATCGGAAGGAGACGCCGGGTGACGAATCGAGCAATCCTATGACCCCGCGTGCACCGCCCGCTTCGAACGAAGGCTCGCAGTCTGCCATGCCGGTGGAGGAGCCGAACCGCCTTCGCACTTTGCTCAGCAAAAAGACCGGCAGTGCATCTGACTCCTCGGTGAACTCAAACAATCGCATCTTGAAGGATTTGCTCAATCAAGACGACGAGGAGGCGACGAGCAGTGAAACGTCGGCGCCGCACACGCCGCATACACCACACACACCGCACACGCCTCACACGCCGCACACGCCGGGCGCGGCGCTGTCGCCGTTGCACACGGCACAGGCGCACTCGCGGCCCCCTTCGCACCAGCAGCACGGGCCACACACGCCCCACACGCCGCACACGCCGTACACGCCACACACGCCGCACACGCAACACACGGCGCACCCCTCGCATGCGCAGCACCCGCCCCACGGCTCCCATTCGCAGCACGGCACACACCAGCCCTCACCGCACAACATGCAGCAGGCGCATCATAACAATTCGGAGGTATTATTGAGGGTAGGTCTTTTCTATTATCATTCTACAATTTGAATTTGAAGTATCACGTTAACGTATTAAGAATATGCTGCATTTTTTTTAAACGAACTTTACAGCAGCTAGGGCGAGGATTATGACTTGATAGAATATCAATGTAAAGTAAAAATTTACACTTTTTGAGGTAACCGGGAAGCCCTTCACCAATGTCTTTGTTCAAATGTTCTTTCCTATCCATTGACAAATTTTCGCAAAAGTTAACAATGGAACTGCAACCAAAAGGATTGTTGTGGGTAATTATGGGCGTCCGTTATCATCAGTAAACTGAGGGCTCTTATGCCGTCTTCCAGGCTGCCAGCATCTTGTCTCAATTTCGATGGCTAACACGAGTTGACATGTTTTAGATATTGAACGAAAAGTCGGATGAGGATAATGAAGAAAACAGAAGGAATGCCAGCGACAACACACGTGGTACGCCGCAACCCAGTGCTTTGCTCTCTCAGTTGCTTTCTCCCAGCAATGGGCCATCTGGCAACAACCGATCTCATGATGCCAGTGATAACTACCTCGAAAGAATTGGTATGAAGCGAAAGTATGAAGAGAATAAGACACCCGTTAATGTAAAAAGGGCCACGCCTGAAAATCAGCAGGTAGTTTTTTTTTTATTTTTTATATTAAGTATACTCAATGTTCATTGTAATCATAATAACAATAATTTGCAAACAGGTCACATCGAGTGCCGTACCGATAGCTTCTTCAGCACCATCCTCGACGGCGACTAGTCCGGCCACTAGCAGCAGTAGCAATATGCGTCCACTTCGGCAAAAGAACCAAATATTAGTTGCTCTGCTTGAGCAAGCCACACCTTTTCCTACACCAAATCTTCGTGGCTACGACCCGGTGCCCCGCCCCAGGTTACCGCAGATACAACAACACCCACATCACCATTCCACTTTATCAAACATGCTCACTCCACAGTAAGTGTAGTAAAATCTAATATCATCCTTATTTATTTCTGTCTTTTTTTAATAATATTTTAAGGTTAAGTGAAGTTATTGTATATATGTGATAACTAAGAAATCTACATTTAAAAAACAATCTTTGAAAGTTTATCAAAGTATCTGTTCGTATTTGAGTTATCGTAGTAGATATATGTTAAACTATACCTATGCAGTAGTCGAGCGAGCAACGTGAACGGAGGTGGCGGTAATGTGGTGACAAGCGCGGCGGGGCCGGT
>DWHK01001861.1:0-10568 GCA_018247855.1 Graphium androcles
CTTAAATACGTTATTTGATCCCTACCTATTTGATTATAATTTAGAAATATTAAGGCTATAAACATGAAATGCTTAAGATATTTTATTTTAAAGAGAACAAATATTTAGAATTAAAAGATTTTTTGCTAACCGGGAGACATTTTTTATTATAATTGAATATTGAGTTTTATAATCAAATTTTGTAGTGATCTTCCAAAGTCATGGTGTCTATTTTTTTATAATTGTTAAGAGTAATGGAAGATATTTCATACTTATATTTATCTACTTTTCGTGTATTTAAGTGAAGTAAGTAAAGGTAATATTAAGACTGAAGAACTGCAACTCCTTTATTAAAAACTTTACTTATTAGCAAAAACTTGCTGAGTCAAAAAAGTATTAATTAATAAATATAGCAACGACTCTTTTCTTTTATATGAAAGAAAATAAAAAAATACACCTGTTTTAAAGCCATATATAAAATTTATATATAATTGTTTTAGTCGTTATGGGTAAAAGCTTAATATTCGTTAAGACTATAAAGCGGTTAACTGATTCAAAGGAAAATAAAAATAGAACTACACTTTCAAATAAGAAAATTTTTACTCAATGCTATTAAGGTCAAAGCAGACCCTGCAGATTTAAGTGTATTATATGATTAAACGGCATTTGGAATTTTTTTTCAAAATAAAACTTACGTCAGTTTTTGGTAAATTCCATTCTCTCTAATTTACCTATTGCAATCAATGTAATGACGAAGGCATGAGATCCTGGAGTAGTAGCAAACCACGGTTCACATATTGGATATCGCGAAGGATTATTGCAGGCTTTAAACTATTTATGTATATCGATATATGTGCAAATATGAATGTTGGAGAATACGATCAACTTTTTACGACATTGAGAGGTAGCTTTTATAATAAGATCATATAAGTAGTGCATATCAATACAAAAACACCCCGTAACTGGGGTCGTCCACTGCATCCAAATGGTGACATATGTTTTTAATGCTTTTCTTTCCCAATCCTAAATATTTTGCCAGCCTGGAAATTTGAACAGAATAGGTTTACCGGGTAGGACGGGTAAGGGACAAATTAAGGATTTGGAGTGGAATGGGGTGGGTAAAGAAGAGGGCAAGAATGTTCATCCGGTAATCTAAAAAGACGTACTTTATTTTGTGCTGACTTTTGTGAAAGGCGGTGGTAATTCCTTGGGAGGTGCACTAATAATAGTGCTGGAAGAGCTGAATACCTTCTACCCAAAAATCTGTACTGAGGTTAAAATGTCAGGTAAAAGAAAATATGTTTGCATTTTTTATTTTTTCAATTTAATTAAATTGCATTTGACTTAAAAAAAGACCAACAACGTTCGTATTTATTGCCAGCGGGGCACAATTATTAGGTCTAGCAGGACATGTAATTAACTAAGAATAATGTTTATTAATTTTTAAATATTAGCTTCTGTTTATTTTCGTGTTTGTACATTATTTTCGCAAGTTTGTAGCATTTTAGTAACTAATCTCGATTATGTCGATTATGGACGGTATTTGTGGTTGTTCATTTATTTGTATATGTTTAGTTGTATAACACAGGCGTATAATCATCATAATATTTCAAATTGGCACTGCATTCTTTCATTCCGCTATTGTATCAAATTTATAATTTCTGAGAATACCTCAATATTAAAGCGTAAATTCGAAGGGCAATGTGAGTAGTGCGGAGTAACATTATCAGTAGACTTTTTTCATCTTTAAATATTATATTAATATATACACACACATATATATGTATATGTGTGTGTGATACTTCCTGGCTCGACTATGTTTTTGTACCTGTATTTATATATGTACATAATTGGTTACTATTTTGTACTTAGTCTACATAAAATAAAAAAAAAACTGTATTTGTAGCACTTCAGCAACACATCTTGTTATCATTTCTTTGTATGGTACTACTATGTTGGTTAGGTGTGTTAGCGAGGTGCATCAAAAATGGTGGGGGTTCTCTATTCTTTTACATTATACTTTTACTTCGGAACCTAATTATTTATTTACATTTATAGATTTTTTTAAGTTTAGATTTTGTAGTTGACAAAATATACCTTCCGGTTGATTTCATAAGTTTTATAAAAATTGGTTTTATAATAACATAATAAAATTAATAATTCTTTATTTCTGGTTATGATCCATATATGTCAGTATAAAAGGTGCAAAAGTGATTACTTAAAAACTAATGTTAACAATTTAAATTAATTACATTCATTATAAATACATTTAGATTGATACGCAATAACATAACAATAAGATAAAATTCAGATCACAGTAATATCATAAAAATTCATTAAAATAATATTAAATAAAACAAATTGCTATTTACGCCAGCCTGAAATATTGCCTGGGATGTACAGATTTGTTTGCACGCAATTTCGTAAAATGGGGCAATCCGGCTTATCCGATATGGTTTACAGTATGCTATTAGTACTTCCGCGGATTCTACATATCAGCGATGCTACTCTTTTGCGTATGACAGTACTAAATCTATCGGTAAAATTTTGGGCAAACATAGTTGATGTACTGCAAAACCACGGAAGTCCTAATATCATTCTGGAGGCATTATTATAATGAACACAAAGGGCATTGAAAGCCCTCTGCGTGTATCTGACCCACAGGCTACACGAGTAGAGACATTGGCAGTAAGACTTAAATAAAGCAATTTTAACTTCTTGTGAACTGTGTGCAAACCTGCGGGCCAACATATTGCATCGGACTGTCCTGTTCTAAATCCGAATTGGGAGTCGTGTAGATTTAAATAGCCAAGGAGGTATCGTTCAAGAATACTGTCCAGCACATTTGCTAAGATAGTGGCTAAGAAGATGGGTCTGTAGTTATCTTTATCAGATACATCACCAGTTTTGTTTGTGGTTAGAGGAACCACTATAGTTTTCATTAGGTCATTTGATAAGTATGAGTGTCGAATACAAAATGTATAAAAACATACCTAAAACCCGAAAGACATGAGGTCCGGCATGCTGAAGGTGTTCAATGCTGAGTCCATCGTGTCCCGGTGACTTTCCTCTCGTCATATTATTGATAACTTCCAATACAGTCTTTGAGTCTATTCTAGTTGGAATTTCAGAATTACTACACTCAACGTCGACCACCTCCAGCTGCGTTTGTAAAGGTGATTGAACTCTAAAGTGATTCCTAAAAGAGTTAGCAATATCCCTAGGTTCACTCATACCCCCTATGCTCTCTGGAAGGCTGGGTCTAGGATTAAGCTTTTTTGTGTGTCTCCAAAAATTTTTAAAACTTTTATTTCTACGGTATAATAAGGTTATAGTTACACTTTTAGACTACATCACTCCCTCCCAGAGAGCCCGTAAACTGTACGGGCAATAATAGTACGACAATTGAACCCTGCCCCCTTATCTAGACCAGTGAATGTGGTCTTCGGTTTCCGGTAACTTCAGACCTTTTGTGTTATTGGTGTGTATTTGTGGTCCATAATTTTTAGATTGTGTAGGAGTCGTGTGAGGTGTTATATCTGAGTCACTCAGTATGTAGGCTGGTTTAATGTGGTCTATCGGTACCGTGACCTTCTTACCGTTAGTTAAAATCGTAAAGACTTTATTTCCACGCTGAATTACTTCGAATGGTCCTGTATACGCTGGCTTCAAAGATCCGCCTACAGAACAGTCACGTAAGAATACGTGAGTGCAAGTGGCTAAGTCTTTGAAGACAAACATGGTCTTTTTGCTGCTATGGCGAGACGCAGGCAACAGCCGTAAATTTTGGACAATACCACACAGTTTAAACGCTAACTCCATCAAATCCGGTTTATTTTCCAACTCTGGCTCTGTCTTGAAAAATTCGCCTTCCAAGCGAAGTGGCTCGCTAGAAAAGGGTTCATCGGAGGTAATCTGGAGGTTTTTTTTAAAAACGCTGCGAATGCCTAGTAAGACCAACGAAAGGAAACCAACCCGATTCGTTGCAGATTATGGCAGCGTTTAGTTGCCTGTGGAACCGTTCCACGGGTCCGTTGCACGATGGGTGACATGCAGTAGCTCGTCCATGCTGGAAACCTAAGAATTGCGCAAGGCTTTTAAACAGCGCTCAAACTGTGCTCCACGGATTCTGACGTATATATAACATATATACGTATAGACGATATGATATTTAACGATATAGCTCAGTTTAAAAAAGAAGTATGCAAACGAGCAATCGGTACACTTGATTTCATTATGATAAAGCGAAAACACCAAAATCAATAAGAAAATTAAATCGGTTTTTATACGCATTAAATGAGATTGATCTGAAATTAATTTAAAGACGTATCATTTCTTATCAAAATATCGAATGATAACAGTACCGTGTCTCTTCCCTTTCTCAACTATTTTAAGGAATCTCTCTGTCGAAAATTTCATGTCAGAAGCTTATAAAGGTTAAATAAGAAGTGTCAATAACAATCCATCTAAGTTTAGAACAAGTCCAAAGTAAAGATTTTCGGTTTGATCCGAACGCGCAAATTTTCCTCGTATTCCAAAACTTTTGCAAAAACTTTTCGGTGTTTAGCGTAGTCATTGCAGACTAGTTTTGACTTAGTTTAACATCATTTAGCTTTTAACCAGGAGGCGGTCAAGTTGCTTCTAATAATGCCTCTTTTGTAAAATTATGACAAGTATGTATGTTTAAATTCCCTGTGGATACAAGAAATAAAACTTGAGTTTTCCATTATATATTTATTTTATACAATATATTGCCTGCAGTAACACTCGCGTAGAAATTCTCTTCTTCAATTTGTTTAACTAAAGTATCAAAACCAAATGCGGAATTTTTTGTTGTTATGGAAACATAACACGGAATAACTGTCCTATTCAACGTAACAGAAAGGACAAATTAAAAATAAATATTTTAAATCTTTTGCGAGTTTTTGTATTATTTCATACATCTTGTTGTATCAATATTTATATACATTTCTATACATAGTTATTCATTTTTAATGTGTAGTTATGAACAAAAGAATGAATATATTTACAAACGTTTTGTGCAATCATTTATTTAAATGGAGATAGGGAGACATTAAAAGTACTTTGACAAATTTTACTGGCTTGCGACTTGCTTCGGTCGTCTGTTCTGGTACATCTCATGATTTTGTTACGTTCCGCCTTTAACAAAACATTACTCGTCTCATTTTGCTTTTATATTATGTGATAACACGATGCTTCGTTTATTGTATTAGCCTACTTATTGACCGAGCGAGTGAAGCGAGTGAGGTTTACAATTACAGTTGGGGCGAAAACGCATTTTATGTATGTATGTAACTCAATAACTTTCGAACCAGTCCTACATATATTCCAATTTCATTTAATTTAAATGAAATTTCGAATATATGTAGGTAATATTACTACATTTTTTAAGTTTGTAGGGCATCAAAATGGGTTCAGCAGTTTATGGGATATTTAAATAAATATAAAATAAAATAACCGCGAGGTCCGAGTTCGCGGTGAACTACTGTTTATGTTAGTTAAGTTATTTAACTGCTACTGCTACAATTCTTCAGTTGTAAACATTTAACGCTTTACAGTAATGTTATTTATAAAAAAGAATAAAATATAGGCTATTATTCACAAAAGTATTTTTTTAATTAAAGTTTTAGAACTTCGGATCAAGGAAGCCGTTAGTGCTGATGCTACTGAAAATTTTACTGCATGGATAGCGTAGTGGTATAGGCATCTTATAAAAGGCTTTTACGCAGTCTCGATCACCACACGAACCAAATTTAATATGATAAATCAACAATTTGTTGTTCCTAGTGAGGGCATAATTAGTGTCTGCGATATTCCTTGTGATACAGGAATAATTTCCTGCAGGATAATTTAAAGAAATAGTTAGTTGCACTAACCTGTAGTCGGTAACCCTCCCCCCCACCCCCTCCGATAACGCAGGAGGGTCGTCGTAGGGCGTGCGTCCCCCCAAGGCGCCGATCCACAATTCACCACCTTGAGCGGCTAGCACGTGCGATGCGGAGCGACCGCCCCCTTTCCTGGCAAAGTTAAGTAACAACCTATTTTCAAATTGCCCCACTGCTGGGCAAAGGCCTCCTTTAGACAGAGGGTACAAGGCACAGTCCACCACGTGGCCCCAGTGGGGATTGGCGAACTTCACATATTAGATATGCAGGTTTCCTCACGATGTTTTTCCTTCACCGCCGGGCATGTGGTAAATCAGCATTTTTAAGAATTGCAATTATGAAAATGACAATTTTATTGGAACCGGCACCGGGATTAAAGGCGAAAGCCCGGACACTGAGTTACCGGTAGCTACCTAAACGGATGCTAAGTGATCCCGTCGCTCATGGACATACACAACATCCGAAGAGTTGGAGATGCGTTGCCAGCCTGGAAATTTAGATAAAACAGGTTAAAGGGTAGGGATGGGTTAGGATTATATAAGGATTTGGCGGAGAAAGGAGTGGGAAAAGAAGAGGGTCGGAATGGCCATCCGGCAAGCCCAGGACCCATGTATACTTTATTTTATGCTCTGTGAAGGAAGTGAAGGAATCATTTGACCAAGCGAGCGAAGCGAGTGAGTTTTACAATTAGAATTGGGGTGGAAACACATTTATGCATGTATATATATATACAGGTATGTTTCGCAATAAATCTCGAACCAGTGCTAATTTAAATAAAATTTGGAATAGTATATGAGATATTTATATAAATGTCAAGGACGTGATATTTATTGATTAATAGTATAGTAGACATGAAGGCGTCAAGAAAATATGAAACGATCGAGAATGTTTTCAGAAGTTACAATATTTGGAAACGTTTTTGAAGAGAAACGTGTGTCTTATTACAGTCTTCCGTATAGACATAGGTAGAGCTCTACGATAAAAAGCGTGTCCTAATTCTTTCTAGGTCGCACAGATAGGCCGGCGGTGGTCGAATTCATTACCTTATGGGGATCGGGATATTACGGGTGAGGTGGAGGGGGCGGGCCACGTGGCGACAGTCGAGCTGGGTCGCCGGGGACCGGAATGTTTTAGCCGGAGGTATTGCGGCTCCCAACTTTTATGATCCACCGCGGTGTCACTGTACATTAAAAATTTAATCAACCAATTACACCGTAACGAGGAGTTGATATCGTCGTATAAGTGATTCTTGCGACACTGCGCCGGTTGTCATTAGCAAACGACACCCGCTGAGCTCGTTTTGCGGATGCTAAGGGACCGTGGCTTCCAACGAGTTGTTCTCGTGGTTTACGGTGACACAAACATTATATTAAATATTAGAAGGGGAATTTCATAAGAGTCATATCGTGATAGGAAAATTGCTTGTAAAATCTGAACGTAAGAAGAAAATTAAGTTTGTTTATCGTTGACAACACTTTCTCTTCTAAACCAATTATCATTTAATTATATTCAAGGCGAAATTGCACGCTTACAGAATAGGTTTTATCGAGAAAAATACTGTTTCCGAGAGTCAGAAAAATAGTTCTTAGATGGTCGTTCAGCCTATTAACTTAGCCTACGGAGATTACTAAACTATAACATGGTGCATAGTGTATTGAAGAAGGAAAAGGGACTTGCGGTATCTCTGTATAGTATCATTGTTTCGAGAAATATAATATCCCCTAATTGACTTATACACCTAAAAAAATATTGTATTCACATAATTAAAGTCCGTCCATTTACCCCATTAAGGTAAATCAATATTATCGCGAACAAAGCCGCGGGTAAAATCTAGTAAAAATAAACAAAAACCTCTCTGGCAAGTTTTTGTATAAACATGATATTTTGTTGTGATTAGAATAATATGAAATAGATTATTTTGTACGTTTTTTTGATAATGTGACAGTGTGTAAAGTATTAACTTTAGTTATAGTTTAAAAGTCACATATTATTTTATTTTAAGTTTTGTTATCAAATGTATTGTTTAAATTTAAAAATCGTTATACTAAGTAATGATAAATTTAACTATAGGTAATGTCTATATCTTTGTAACTCGTTGCAATATTTATAAGTTCCTTGTTTTTTTGTCGTATTTTAGGGTCTTTTAATTAAACTTATTGCTAATATTTAAATTTCAAGTCTCATACATAAGTATGGAGTACATTTTTCTTGTATGGCATTTTTATAGCACTGTTGTTCACTTTGTTTGGTTTTTTAATAACGATTGAACTTATTTTTCATATTGAATGTCCGTTTAAAAAGTCCAATAAATGCAAGTACAGTCGCGTTGAGAGAGAAAATCCACGATTGTTTACGTCAGTCTGATAGAATCCCATACTTTACGGTTCGACTTACCAGACACCACCGATCATTTCGAAGTTCGGGGAGTAAAGGGGAATTTGCGCAAAAACAAATCACTAGTGCCGGGTATTGGATCCATCGCGAACTGTCTCCATCTAAACTTTTCCGACCTTATCGATCAGGCGGATATAGGAAGGTGAGGATGAGCGCATGTACCCGAAAGCGTTGCAGACCTGTCACAATCCCGCATACGTCTGTCACTCCAGCGAAAATTGTCAGTTTCCATGAATATTTATCAACCCTAACGCCGTGACACGAATTATTAAAGCCATACTTTAATTTCAACTTTTCACATTAACCTGAATAATCAAGTATGTCTACAAACTTTTCTAGTTTCTTAGTATTTTAATTTTTTATATTTAAATAACGAAATTCTCTCTCCATTGCTTCTCGAGAAGAAGCCTTAATATTTGAACTTAATTACCCTTTTTATCACAAACCCTTGTTTATAAAAATGTAGTGAAAGCTATTCAACGGTCGCAAGCATCTTCGGAATTTCATAATTACGGCCTTTTATGATACGGGTAACATTATTCGATGATTGGATACTTGACGTTAAATTGTTTGGTAACCCATTACGCCCATGTAAAAGGAAAAATTAATTTTATATTACAAAGTGGATCATTAATATTTCCGAGTAACAGCCCTCATAAAGGCTATGCCTTTTTTCGTTTAGCGTGGTTAACATTTGTAGGAGAAGTTCGCCAGGGCACCGGATTCGACCTTACGTAAGCACTTAGCAACTTTGCAACATCGAGTTTCGAACGCGTATAGGCTGCTGCGGTTTTATTAATTATTTTATTATGACAGTTATTATTTTTAATAAAAAACTTGAAGTTGTAAACTAACATGTAAACTTCAAACTTAGATTAAAAATTGGCTTTGGTGAATATTGTGGTTCTGAACTTAACATATGTTATAACTATATTTTCGAATGAGTCAGAGAAATGTGTTAGAAATTTTGTAATCGTATATTTGTTAATATTGGCAAAATGATAATTATAAATGTATTAGTCGAGCCGTGGAACGGAACGTAAAGCAGTATTTAATAAAACATGAGCGTTTGCCAGCAAACAAACAATTCATAAGAGACAATTGTTCGGCACGGTCGCAAAAACGTCGAGAGGGACATGCGGCGCGACTTAATTGCAATGTGCTCGTTAACACTGATCCGATTTCGTGCCGTTCTACCTGAACTTTAAAATGGAGGACGGTGGAGAATTTGTAAATTTATTTGTTTACAGAATGCAGCGGAAGATTTGTGTTGCACGCTCCACTCGTTATGTTTTCCGACGTCGCTACCTAGCTGTACTAAATTTTAAACTTTTTGTCGACGTGTCGCACTTATTTTGCACGCTGGATATCAGCTCGTGCTACGTTCACGCAAAACGGAAAAGCGGGTAATAAACTACGAATTAGCAATATGCATATGGATATTTTCTTAGTCACTATGACTTAAAAAATACAACATTTGTTTGATTGAAAATAAAATGGAATAAGTGACGCAGAAAATTTAAAAAAAAGATGATAGTAGTTCAATTGGTATTATGCATTTTTTATAGAGCAAGGTTTGCAAGCGAGCAGACGGTTCATCTGATATTAAGTCATCCCGTCGCCCAAGGACACCCACATCATACGAAGAGTTGCGTGTGTGTTGCCAGCCTGGAAATTTGGATAGAATAGGTATTTTATTGGGTTGGATGGGTCAGGAACATATTACGAATTTGGAGGGGAAAGTAGTGGGAAAAGAAGAGGGTAAGTCACCATCCGGCAATCCAAAAAGTTATGCATATTTTATTTATACTGACTTGTGAAGGGCGGTGGTTCTTCAGTGTAGCAAGAGCTGTTTAAAAGATGTTAAGCTTTACCACCTACAAAAAGTGGCTTTATAATTTAAAATATTATTATCAGATTGCATTACCTTAAAGCCTCGATGAAAATATAACTTTGTTTTAAGGTAGATTTTGACTACTCGACAACGTGAAGTAGATAAAAAGATTTCATAGAATCCGTTTCGTTTGGGCGAAGGCGAAGGGTTGAGGAGGGGTTATAGATTATTTAAGTTGAGCCGGAGGGTCTAAATTTTTAACGCAGTTAATTTGTTAGGAAGACAAAAGTATTAAACTTGTTAAAATTCCTAGGGATCGAATTTGCATTGTTTCTTTTAAATCGGGGAATTAAGACATTGACAAGGTTTGTACTTAACTCTTTGTTGATAAAGAACATTTGTTTACTGCTTAGTTTCGAAATAATAGTCTTTTTGGCTGTTTTAATGTTTATTTA
>DWHK01001862.1:0-10567 GCA_018247855.1 Graphium androcles
TGGCTCTGTGAAGGGCGGTGGTACCTCCCCGGGCGAGCGCGGCCGTAAAAGTGCAGCAAAAGCTATATAAAGGATGTTATGCTCTACCACCTCGCAAAAAACATGTGCTAGAATGCTTGTTTATATAATGCACTAGATCTAGATATCGCGTGTAACTTGACCCGCACGGATATCACTTATCACTTCATATTGAAATACGAATGAAACTTTGTTAAAAATATTAGGAAAATATTTAAAACATTCATTAAAATATAGAGAATACCGATTGATTGTTTTAGTTACAAGTTTCGTAATTTTTTCTGAATTTCGTTATACATAAACAGACACATGTATTTTAACGTAAAAAAGGACAAATCAGTTGTCGTTTTTGAGTTTTAGAGAGACTAACAAACAACGACTCATTTTTATGTATTAGAAAAAGAAATAACTTATTGATTGTAAAAAGCTGTATTCTTATTATCTATTGGGCTAAAATTAATATATGTACGGGTTGTTTCTTAAATGTATTTTTTAAGGTTGCTATATAGTAAACTCATTCATAATGAATAATTATTTTTGATTTTGTATTAGTCCTTATTCTTGCAAGATCAAATAACGTGTATAACATAAAAGTTCGGAAATGGCTTTATTACTTAGCATTACTTTTTTAGTAATCGTTTGGTAGTGTGGTTAGTGGTTTGGCCCAAATAAAAGTGTGTCAAGGTACAACCAATTTTATATGTAAAGCTTTTCAGTACTATATTGGAAGATGAATTACACTGCCCACGGCTGTTTTAATTAATAACGGTCAATGTAATCAACGGAAATTCAATTTTCACTTTGTGTGCTTTATACGTTCGGATGTTGTATTTAATTTTTTACAAAACTTATTAATTTGGATATATTATTTATATTATGGGGGATAAAACGCTATAACTCAACGTTACGTGCTGTTTACCGTTTTATTAAAAAGTGTACTAAGGCTTTACTTTCAATAAAAGAGGCTTTGAAGTTGGCGAAGCTCTTGTATCCTCTGTGATTTGAATCCAGGCGGAGAGGATCAATGTCTAATTCGCTTATCGAAGAAGAACTAAGCTTTCCTTAGTAGTTACTTTGAAAGTCAAAACATTTTTCGGTAAATTTATGTTAAATGCACCGAGGCAATCTACGATATAAAATTACTTATTATCTACTACTTAACACTAATGTGCCAAGTTTGTTACGATACTTTAAGAATATAGGGTAAAAGCCGGATAGTTGCCACACTTTTTTAAAAGCTCCTTTAAAAATGTGTACCAATACATTTTTTATTCAAAGTGTATTCTCAAACATAGTTCATTAATCTTCTAACATAACCCTATATATAATTTTTTTTTAAATATTATAAATTTTAAGTAAATCCAGTTTAATGTGATCTCTAAAGAAGAGGATAGTTGCCTACTATAGCGGATACTAGCCTAACGTTAAAAATGGTTGGGGGGATACTTGCCCAATGTGAGGATAGATGCCCGTCTGTTTTTTTTTCAAATAAAAATGAACTTATATTAATTTAAATAATCAGTTTTTTATTATTAAATACAATCTTTTATGAAGTATTAATTAAAGTTAAATTATAATTATAAAATTATAACAATAATAGACTCCAAAATAGTAAATAAGTGTCCAAAATAAAAATGTAATGTTATTATTTATTTTGAAGATAGAACAATAAACAATATTAGAATTAACTTTGGCATTAGCCTCTATTAAGTAAGTATTCAGTCTTTATAACTTACTGAGATCCTTTATTATGTACTAAGTACTAAGAGAAGTTAAATTATTACCTATCTAATCAACACTTAAAAATACTAAGATTTTAAATTGTAAGTTAGTGAACATGTAATTTTTAAATTAAATATTAGTATTTATCTTAAATATTAAAAATATGGTAATCAACTTTGGCATTAGCATTTATGATCACCAGAAGTCAAGCTTTTCAACTTGCTACATCTCATGCAATGGTTTTTGAGTGTTGAACAAGTTTCATGCAACCACATTCGACACATCTGACATTCAATCCAATCTGATTTCGATTTAGTTAAATTATAATTTTCTAAACATTCTACACAATAATCATGAACTGAGGCTTCTTTCTTGGTATTTTCTATTTTTGAATTAACATTTTTTACTTTTAATGTATTTTCAGTGTCTCCAATAGATAATTTGTTTTTTTTGCCTTTGATTAGTAGCCCTTTAGTTGCTTTTCCTTTAGATGTTTTTGAACTTATAACATTTTCTTCATTTTCACTGCTAGAACTGGAGATACGAGTTTTTCTTTTTCTTAGAGCCCTTCCTTCAGTCAGTTCAATAAAATCTGTGCTATCTGATTCTGATTCACTACTAGTAATATCTCTATATTTTTTTGATTTTTTATTTCTTTGTAGACGCCCTTTTTTCTTCGTAATCTTTTCTTTGCTACCAACTGGTTTGTTTTTTGTTTCTTTCATTACGCTTGTTTTCTTAACTTTCTCAGTTTTATTCTTCTTCTCGATTATTTTATCATTCGAGTTTAAAATTTCTGCGGATTGTTTAGCCCTTTTAGACATACTCAGCGGAATTTTTGGTATAGGAGATGATTCATGTAAAAATTTCGATGGTGTTTCTTTTTGTTGATCTTTGTTCTGTGACTCATTTAAAGATATTAGCGATGGCAATGACAGTTCAGTATTATCTAAAATGTAATTTTCTATCTCACCATCTCCTAGGGCTAAGCAATCATGAGAAAGAGCCAAAAGACTCGACGTCGGCCTTGGTGGCGTGCAACTCTGGTTCACACTGTTCTGCTCAGCTTCATTTATGATAGTTTCTGGGTTATTATTATCACAGTAGCTTGGGACTTGATCGCCTTGAAAAGTCACTTTGTTCTGTCGACTTAGTACATTACCTCGGTCATATTCAGATTCCTGTATCCGTTCACGTAACGCAAGTTCTTCAGAAGCGCCTGGTAATTGATCTTTTATAGTTTCAGACTCTTGTTCCTGCGTAAGCTCCCCCAATGCAATATCTGATATACCAAATTCAGCATCAGACAGAGCATTTGGATTGACTGGATAAATTCCGCTGCCGCGAAAGCCACTTATTGCATTAGCAGGTGTGGTTGCTCGAATCCACGCCCTTGCTATCAGTTGACCAGAATTGTACCGGTTCTGTTTTTTTTGTGGATTGGTGCGAATAAAAGTGTTTGTCTCCGCATAATAGTATTTTTTAAATGGTCCGAATACAGATACGTCTAATGGTTGTAAAGCAGATGTAGTATGACTAGGTAAACAAAGCAGTATCACATCATTGTCACGAGAAGTTTCTAGCATATTGACAGCACTGGAATGAGATGAATGACCATCTAAAATTAGTAATACTTTTCCTGGAGGCTTGCGGGGTATAAAATGTTCGGTCAGCCACTTGTAAAAAAGTTCTGAGGAAATATATGCTGATTTTTTTTGCATATAAACTTTTGAACCAGGAGGAAGTCCTTCTTCAAATTCAGGCTTTTTATTTACCCCCTTGATAATCAGAACAGGTGGGAGAAAATTGCCGATAGCGTTGCAACAAGCAACAACGGTAATTGTTTCGCCTTTTTCACCGGAAGTAAGTGATTTCACTGTTCTAGTACCTTTCTTGGCCAATACCTTGCCAGGTTTATTGTTGAGTTGGACACCGCTTTCATCCATATTGAAAATTCGCTCCGGCTTATCTAGCAAATCATTATCAGTTAAGACGGTTATGAGCAGATCAAAAAATTTGGCTACTTCGGCCCTGCTTAGACCCTTCGCTCTTTGAATTGATAAGCCCTCAGCTTGCCTCACAACTATTTCGGGATTTCTTTCAAGGAAGCTTTTCAACCATTGCGGTCCAGCCATTTTAGTTTCATTATTAAAATTGTGCTTCAAACCTAATTTTTCGGCAAAATGATAGGCTAATTGGCGAATTAAACTTCTTTCAGGAGGAAATCCTGCGTCTCCGAGCTTCAATATATGGGAAACTAGTCTTTTTTCATTTTCAAAGCCAAGGGTAGGGTATTTTCCTAGAAGTGTTAAAATACAATTAGATAAGTAGGCAAGTATGTAAATAGATTATTATATTTATAAGCTAAAAAGACAATTTTAAATCCTTGACATACCTTGAGTTATCAGCAGCTGGTTCCTTTTTTCATAGCGTCTTCTTAAGGTTCGAGAGGATATGCCATAAATCCGGGAAATTTCGTTGATGCTTTTTTCTTTTTTATTTAGTTCTTCGAACGCAAGTGTTAAACTATCTTCTGTCCAGTTGATGTGGCGCGGCACCACGCCTGGCTTTCGTTTATACTTGCGAGGCATTTTGCTGTTGTAGTATTTATTTTATTTAAGATAAACTATAGTAAAACCAAATAAAAAATCATCAAGAAAAAATAGTAAAAATGTATAGTTACGGATAGTTGCCCTGCGGCAACTATCCGATTTGATACGGATACTTGCCCTTTTTATTTACGAAATAAATAAAACATATTTAACAATAAAACATAATAAACAGTACAATTTAAACTCTAATGCACTCATAGAAATATATTTTTGACTGAAATCGCAATCAGTTAAAAAAATATTTAACAGAGATTACTTACCAATATAATTCTGGCGCTCGTCAAAGTATCGCCGCGGAAGATGTTTCCTCACACAGACAAAACACGTGCGCCTACTTCAACGGCTTATGCGGCACTGAGGCCTACGCGGGGGACGCTTTTAATTATGATAAAAAAAAACACTGTCAATACGTCTAACATAGAGCATTTGAAACTGAGGCATGTATCCGTCCGAGGCAACTATCCGGCTTTTACCCTATATATATATAGGGTAATTGAAAGTATTTTATAACGATTCTATGGATATACGCATGTACAGTGTTGAAGCTATATGTAACTTATGGCGTTATTAAAAGTTGTCTCAATTTGTTGTTACAATTATTTCTTCACATATATGCAAGAACTAACTGGTGGACCTAAATCCAATTTAAAGAAATAATTCAATTTTTATTATACGCCTAACGGAAATAATATTTTGCAATAGATTTGAGATAATTTCCGCAAGTGGTCGCTGAATACCGTATGATGCCATACAGTTGCTGCCCATGGCCCTTTAAAAATGTTATTGGTTCATAACATTATTATCGGGAATCCAGTGACGATCGCTTTCCAGTTAAAATTGAGGAGTCAACATTAAAATTTGCTCTAAAAATTTAAAAGCTTACAATTGAATATTAAACTATTTGTTTATTATAGTATAAACGTTTTTATAAACAGGAAACTTATCAGTTCTGCTGCGCACGGGATATGACACATATAACGGGTTATTGTCCGAGACAAGCATCAACACATGGTAACGCGTCAAACCTTGGAATAGAGGGGCTATTAAAAAAAAAAACAAGTTTTATCGCAGATTAAATTTGGTAAACCTGATGTTTCATTTCTATTTGAACTCGTTCTTTTATCTATTGTTAATTTTTTACTTATTTATTGAATTTCATAAATATGCAATTGATAATTGAATGTGATTCATTTTATTGTGATGTCGTTTCCATTTTGTTCCTAAAAAAATATGAGTAAAGTTTTTAACTACACACGCCGGCTATGACTGTGTCATTTTCTTTCCCAATAAAGACATATATCATACGAGATGCGCGCGGATGCACAACGCTCGTTGAATCAATAGCATAATACACGCGCTGACGCGTTGGGGAAACATGCAAAGCAAATGACACAAAAACCACCGATGCCTCCAATCTTGTTAAATACTCGTGCTATAGTCGCCATTCATTCATAGTGGTTCGTGCAAAGGAACAGTGAGCACTAGTCAAATTCTCAGTGAACTTACGTGCAATACTAGTTGTATTGTAAAATGGTTTTACCTTTCAAAATTGACTTCAAACTCGCCTTGTGCATGGCCGTACTTCTCCTCGCGGATTGTCGCGTGGTCAAAATCGAGGAGGACGTTGGAGATCCTAGCGATGTAACGGTGAAGATAATTATAAAACACGACGAGAGGGAAGTACATCCGATAATAAGCCACAATCGGCCTAATCTTCTCGAATCGGACTCGCACAGCGAATTCGGTGATGTTCAACCAAAGCCAAACAATACTTTGGAGAGAGACTTGTTGCCAGACAACTTACTCGAAGGAGACATTAAATCCAAGCCCGTTGATTTAATAGGTTCCATGAAGGGACAACAGGAGTTTAAACCTCACTTCAGTCCTCGTACTGGGATACAAGTTGGTTTTTGTCCCAAGGGGCTTATACGAATGGGCAACCTCTGTTTGCCTAGTAATAATTGATCATTAAATATATACTATTATTACTATTAATTTATTATTACATACATATATAAAATATACAATTCGTTTACAATACTTTTGTTTTTCATTTGAAATTATGTATTAAATGACACTACATCATCATTTTAAGTAGTATTAACATTTATAGAAATTTTGTCATAATTTGTCTGTTTAATAAAATAAACTGTAAAGTTTAAAACGACCTTTCCACCGTAAGCATTCTGTAGATGTGCCCCATTATTTAGAACAGATGTTGTGAAGTATGTGTATGACCTCCTAGATGATGATAAAAAAGAAAACTAAGTTTTTGTCTGTCGTTCTTTGTCAAATCTAAGAATATAGTTTCGTTTGGATCGCCTTGTAAGCGCTTGACAACAGGATATGGTAACGTAGAAATTCGTATGTATACACTATCACATCATATTAGAGCTCTGTCCGGACAATCACGAACAGACTTTGGATAAATTGACCCTTAAACAAAGACGTTATGCGCGAAACTTCTTTAAAATATATAAGTGATCAAAGCAAGAAACTCGTCTTTTTTTTAATATAAAAATACCTACGTTTTTTGTAATAAACATATGTTAGATTTGTTCGAATCCTTAATAGCCGTTTAAGAAAGCCAAAATATAAATTATATACATACGTGTATAATTTATTTACATATAATACATTTTTATTACTAAAAAAACGGTGTCCTAACTAGAAGCTCCATGGCTTGTGTTGCAAGGGCGATTTACTTACATAAATTCCACACACAAACACCCGGATACGAAACAATTATCTGTAGGCCATACAAGTAATTGTTTCAGATGGGAATCAAACCCACAACACGCGACAACAAAGCCAACGGCTTAGCAACTGCGCCAACCGGTCAACAACTTTAGAATCACAACAAATTGTTGAACCTTTGTTACCTATGCCGTGTTGATATTTATAACGAATACAACATTGGAATTAATTGACTGATTTAAAAATGGAACAGAACAGTCTCTGTCAGAAGAAATCAACGAAGCAGTGGAGCCGCATTATGCTAAATTTTTCATTGATTTTTAATTGAATAGCAAAACAAATCTGTTTTCACTTACGACAGGTAGATCGTTGCAGTTGCTATTTTTTTGTGATAAGTTTACAACAGCGGGGAACTTTTAGGCGTTTTGTCTGATTCTAGTCTGTACCATATTATAAATTTCTATCTAGTACCTGCACCTTGTCTGCGTGTATTTCAAGTAATCCAATTTAACATGTTTTTATCATCTTCACTTTTGCTATCTACTAGTTATCGCGGGCCGGGATAAAAGATTTGAGGTATACGCAATAATATAATTTCCAACATTGGATTTAATAATACAAAAAATATAAATAAATATATACTTATAAATAACAAATATAAATATCTACACGAATACGCTTATATAAATATTAAAGAAAAAAGTACGAGCTGGTTTGCGCACTGACGGTTCCTTACATAAAAAAATCTTGTGTTACTCCAAATATTTTAGATCTCTTATTGGATTTCCTGTAATCTATAGTCAAAGAACTATTTTCTATACAATTATTTCAAAATTTTATTTCCAATAAGTCATCGCATCTAACTACTTTAAAACTATTTATTTTAAAATTGTAAAACATATATATTTTGGATTCTCACAGCAGGCCCCAGTATTCGATGTATCTTTCCGATAAGTCCAGGCTCTGAAAATGGTTGTTTTCGTGAATATAATTAAACTAAATATCACCTACCACAGGTGTCGTCAACTTATATAGACATAGCTCACATAGACGCGTATTGATGCGCAGAAACCAGTGAGCAGTTTGCATACCTGTGCCTGTTAGACTTTGTGCTCCATAAACTCTTTATCGTTTGTGAGCTACCTCTGCGCACGAAGTAAATGTGCACAATACCTTACTTCGGTCTTTCTGCGTCTTCACAGTGATTATACGCGAAAAAGGTAAAAACATAAAAAAGAATAAGAAAAAATAAAAGCTAAAAAAGATAATTTTGAATTTATTAAATGTCAGCATATATTTTTTATTTATTTAGTGTTTATTGTATATCTATGAATTACTGAGATACAAAAGGCTTAATAACTGTAGTGCATTCCACGTTTTTACATTTCCATAAACAAAAGTATTTTATTAGTTATTTAATTTTTTATTAAAAATAACATTTAAAACTAAAAACGAAAACCATCATAAATGAGTAAAGGAAATTATATTTATGTGTATTAAATTTAAGTAGACTATTATTATTCTTAAAGTTAAAATATATGAAGTAGTTAAATAACGGCAAATCCCGATTAGTAATTATTCGAGGAAACTTTAAAAGACAGTTTCATACTCGCCTGATTGTTAAGCAAAACATTGACAGGATGCACTCATTCGATACTTCCAAGGTTTTTAGATGGAATGTTTAATTTCTTATAACATTCGTCACATCTTACGTCTGACAAGTAAACTTTCCATTACAATTTTTAGTTGGTACTATTGTCAGTAACATTCAGTGGTCGTGAATGGCGCTACACTTGGGGTTGTGCAAGAATTCATCTACCTAGGCCAAACTATACAACTTAGAGAAGGAGGCCACCCGAAGGATATGTTTAGGCTGGGCGGCATTCGGGAAGCTACGACACATCTTTGGGTCGTCAATACCGCAATCCCTTAAGTCCAAGGTATTTAACCAGTGTGTCCTACCAGTAATGACCTACGGAGCTGAAACGTGGACGCTCACCATGGGGCTAGTCCATAAATTCAAGGTCGCTCAGCGGGCAATGGAGCGCGCAATGCTCGGGGTTTCTCTGGCAGACCATTCTCCAGAGAACTAACGTCACTGACATTGCATGCAGAATTAGCACGCTGAAGTGGAAGTGGGTCGGCCATGTTTCCAGATGTACCGATGGTCGATGGAACCGACACGTGTTAGAGTGGAGACCACGTTTAGGCAAGCGTAGTGTACGACGTCCTACAGCACGATGGACTGACGACTTAAGAAAGGTGGCGGGTAGCGGATGGATGCGGGCTGCCCAGGACCGGGATAGTTGGCGCGCTTTGGGGGAGGTTTACGTCCAGCAGTGGATGGCAATAGGCTGATGTTGTTGTTGTGTTGTACTATAGATGAATGAATAAGAATTTATCTATAAAATAATTTTCTTATATATAAAAAAAATTAATTGCTGGTCTTTAGCGTCGCTAAGACTCAAAAATGGCTTGTTTGATATGTCTATTTTTTATGCTAATATATTAGGAGTTCAGGTTATATTTATGTAAAATAATTTTGGAAATTCCATCAGATAAGTCACAAATTTGAATATTATTTTATATATGTATATCTTCTACCAGTCACGATATCAACATATTGATGTTGATATAAGCATTGATGGAGGTCTACACGATTGGAATTGCGGGCAAAAGCTTGTAAAAGGATAAAGGTTGGCGTAGTCACTAACCCGTTGACTTAGATCGTGGGTTCCATTGGCATACGGGACAATTCAGTGCATTTGATTTACCTATACATATAATAAAACTAACTAGTAACTTGCCGATGTGGGTACATAGAAGATATTTCAAATAAAAACATAAGGATCTCTCTAATAGCAGTTGAAGCCTAAACATTTTTTTAATGTTTGTCTGTCTGTATGCATTTGTCTTGTACGCGTATCACATAAAAACTTTTGAGAGAAATTGAATGCGTTTTTTACAGTTGTATTGGTAATACAACCTGACTTAAAATTTAACATATGTTGCACATTGATACGCCGCTTTTAAACCAAGAAATGATAGAAAACTCTTGGTTTAAGGTTTTGATACCTAAAATCCATTTTTTTTTAATTTTTCCTCGTATCTCTCTATCTATCTTACCCTCTATAAAACTTACAATTTAGAGAAATCACAGTTAACAGTTAGTTTTTAATGGACAAATACTGGCAGCATATGAGCAATATATATTTTAACTTATACTTTTATATTTAAGAAGAAGAAAATTAAATTTAGAATAATACATGATTAAATAAAGAAGTAAAGCTAAGTATAGATATTTTGATTATGACGCTACGTCTGCGTAAACCTTGTGTAGATACAGTGTGTGGGTCAGACGAAAATTTAAAAGCAACCGGCTTATTTATTTATTTATTAACACTTTCTGTGCAAAATTGGTACATTGGCGGACATAATGCCAGTGGCATTGTCAGTCAACCATTATATATACTATTATATACCTACTTACACATATACACAAATACACACATATATAT
>DWHK01001863.1:0-10566 GCA_018247855.1 Graphium androcles
GATTAACACTACAATAATATAGTATACTATAAAATACATTAAAATTAAGAAAAGGATTTCAAACACGTTTCCCCAATTTTATAAAGATCATGTTTGGTAACAAAAGGAATAACTGATTTGAATACATCTTGTGAAATTTATCCCGCAATGATAAGTCAAATACATAATTTCATAATTTTTAACTCACACAAGCTGACATAAAAAATTGTCGGCGCATTGCTGTATTGTAGCACAGTTTACTTATGTTAGTATAATATGTAGTGAACATAAATTAACACAAATTATATTTAATAGAAAATCCAGCTTATCTAAAAATAAAGTGATAAAAAAATTAAGGATGAAACGAGAAAAAAAATTTAATTCGTGAATATCAAAATTCAAAACGTTGCCCAACATCAGGTTTCCCTTAAAACGTTGCTTACGGCTACGGCGTAAAGTTAATCCTCTGTCAACTTAGTAGGTGAAGCATTAAAAGCGTTTGAAGCCTGCAAAGAAGTCTATGTGAGACGCCAAGCTGGCGTTAGTGATGGACGCATCGGACAGCGCTATTGACAGCGTCCTCCAGTAGCACGATGGACAAACCTGGTAGCCTCTTGCCTTCCATTCCTAAAAGCTAAGTACCACCCAGTAAAAGTACTCACTATATCACCGTGAGCTTCTTGCAATTTATTAGAGCGTGAAGTACTTTTGGCACTTGATCGAGGCTGGCCACTTCGTTATCTATACGGATCACTAGCCACTGATGTTCGCTTTTCAAAACCGGAAGTTAAACTGCTCTCCAAAGCAGATAAGGTATCTAGACCTAATCGCGCAGCTTATTACCAACATCCGCCGTATTTCAGGTATGAATAATGCGGTGCCTGACACCCTATTTCAAATTGATGAAGTGGCTTTTGCCCAGAAGTCAAATCCAGAACTAAAACAGCTAATTGAAGAAGATACGAATTCATTGCGTATCTTCTTCAATTAGCTGTTTTAGTTGTACCATAATCTACCACAAGAGCGAGTTTTGCTAAATATCGGCAGCCCTTCTTAAAAAGATCTCCAGACTACCTCCGTTGAATATGGCGAGCCACTTTGCTTACCAGGCTATGACTTTAGACGACCAAAGACTTAATCACTTACACTAATGTATTTTGTATTCTGTGTGGCTGTACTGTCGATGGATCTTTGAATGTAGTGAATACAGGGCCAAGTATTTCGGAATTTAACTGACGGTAAGATGGTCACGGTATCTATAGGTCACAGCAAACCAGCCTAAATACTGTGCGTACCAGACAACGCAGCTCACACGCATACATTATTATACAACTCACAAATTATATACCACAAACACACACACCCAAATACTCAACACAGCAACTGCAAACCGACGACCACATCTGCTGGACTATATGAACGATTATCGATTATACAGCCTTACAATTAACGACTTACTGATTATTATGTATGACTATGTAGATTGCATTATTAAGTTTTTTTTCACAAAATTGTATTAGTTAACCGAAATATTAGAAAAGTAACATTAAAAAAAAAAATATGTTACTATTTTTGAAGCCCTAGTAGTATACTCAATACTTCACACAAATATTTAACAATGTATCAAAAGTAACAGTATTTTTTTGTTAAATTGTTAAATTATTGTGGGTGACATTTGGCCAGTGAAGTTATCATGTATATGTATAATTGTTCGGAAAACATCATGTAATTTATAGTGGTTCCTCAAAACCAGGCTCTTTCATGTTACTCTTTCCCGACTAACTTAATTGCGAATTACACCGTAATATACTAACCTGTTGGCAGGTAAAGTACATGGGGCAGGTAGGTAAATGGTAAAGCAGAATAGGTTACCGAACTTATTTATATTGATATATAGCGTGTAGTTTTACAGTAACGGCCCAAGCCATTACATCAAATTAAATTAATCAACATTTTTAATATTATTTATGGTGTTTCACGATAATCTAGATTTCATTAAAGGTTTCTAGAATGTTTAACGTGTTACCAATAGTTTAAGATTCTTTAATTAACACCGCCAGCACAGGACTTATAAAGTAATAAATAGTTAAAAAGTCATTTTGAACATAAGTATCAATGGTTATAAAAAAATCCTTCAAAATTGTTAATATTGGTTAATTTTAAGTGGCACAGATGTATCAAAAGTAATAGAGGTCAAATGAAATATTTATTAATTCTGATCTTTAGTTTTGATTAATTTGAATTTTTTTTAATGTAATATTAATTAAATTGCAACAATATAGCCACGCGAAATAAGAAGTACGTTACCACTTAAAAATATTCCTTCGATGTAGGCAATTTAGAGCAAGAGGAAAACATAAACTAACCACATATATAATAACGTTGGATATAGTAACGTTGTTTATTATAAACATATATTAATTATGCTAAATTAAAGAAGACCAGGTTCCCGCAGACGACCGAAAACAAAAAAGGATATATACTATTGACATACAGGATCGTATTTGGTATATGTGACAGTCCCTCCCTCCAAATAAGCCCCGACGCCACAAGAGATGAAAGAACCACTGCCAACGATTTCATTATTAACATTTGACATTGCGTTTCATACGGGGCTCTTAATAGACTGTCGGCCGCCTGGATGTGTAAAGTCGCGCATTCGCTGATTTTCGTAGAGGAGGCGCCGGGAATGTCCAGGAGAGAAGCTATTATGTATGCCTGCGATTGAAGACAGAGGAAAGAGGGTCGTTCTTTCTTCTCTTTTCCGTATTAATGTATTTCTCTATCACAGGTCACTTTACGAGCTTGAGGAGTTCAGAAAGTAATATTTTTTTCTAAAAAAGTTTTAAGGACTTTAATTTAAAAACATTCTGAATTTGTTTGTCTTGTAAACGTAAATGGGCATGAAAAAATAATTGTACACTTACTTCTAATATTATAAAGTTTAAATCAAATGGACTTGGTCTCGACAAATCCCGGGGCGAACATACATTGATAATACTTTTTACTCGCGTAACATAGCTGCACGGCTTAAAGTTTTTTAATTGTTTAGTCTTAGTGAGAGCTCACTCGTGTAACACTAATGTGTTTAATTAAATACAAATTTCACTACAATATTTTAATACAAATGATTGATAATAATGTAATATACAGTAAGTTTTAATTTTTGTTTAAATAATAACCATACTTGAAAATGATAATTTATAAATTTTCGATTTCATTTGGAATTTAAAATAGACCATGTATCATTATCACTTTGCTAATAGTTGATATTGATCATGATCAATACTAACTGTTAGCTAAATGATGGAGAACTTACTTATTCTCGGTCACTCAGCATTCTTCAGAAATATATAGCTTCTGTAATATAAAAAAATAACATGATTCGTAACGTTTTATCGGTGCTGAACAAAAAAAAAGTTTAACTTCTTTATTTATTTTTCTTATTATCTTTCTTTCCATGAACTTTTTTAAAAATTGCCAAGCTAGAAGACAGTTTACCTGATGAGAAGTAATAACGTCGCCCATGGATACACATAATATTCGAAGAGCTACGTGTGCGTTGGCAGTCTTGTAAATTGAGTCCATCAGATTAACCAGGCCGAGCACTTTTCCAACACATTTCTGTTTATATTATCCTCGGCTTGGTTGTTGTTCTTCGTTGTTAGATAATGGCAATATATGCCATATGGCCATTACCTAATAGAAAACAACAACACATTATCATTGACCCTCTGCGGAATTCTAAGCCATGACCTCCGGTTCGTAAAGCAATGTCCGTTAATTTCATCTCAAAAAATAGGGTCTTAGTGCTCGAATCCTACTCACAATTGGGAAGGGAAGATAATGTTTTCCACGCGTATCTATATATATTTGTAATTCTAAATCAATTACCTTGTACAAGCGAATTAGCTCAGCGGGTTTCTACGTTGCAGGTGTTAATAGATTTGTCTTGCCTGCCCAAGTGTACTTAGATAGGATACTATAGGAAAATAAAAAATTGTACATTAACGGTGGTTATTACGCTTCGGGGTTAAGATTTTTATTTATTTACACTTTTTAATATGTTTAATAGTATCACATATACATTTTCATGTAAACTATCTTTGGATGATTTATCGAATCATTCAATAATCATGATCGGATCTTTTAAATATAAAATAGGTTCCATGAAATTATTTTAGGATTAATTTATAGGAATTTTATTTGTTTTTATTTTATTTTATGTCACGTTTCTATAACCTTACATTATTTAAAATTACGAGACAAATTGAGGTGATGAAAATGATTGTGGCTCAAACTAACAAATTCTCTAAAACCGAACGAACGGAAAAACGGAAGATAATATTTTCTAACCAAGTAAAATTCACCTTACTTTTTATTCTTATCGGATATTTTAAGGTGGTAGAGCATAACATCCTTCATGCAGCTTTTGCTGCACTTCTACGTACCACCGCCCTTTACAGAGCCAGAATAAAGTAAAGTATTCATGGTTCTTAGGGTTGCCGGATGGCTATTCCTACCCTCTTCTCTTCCCACTCTTTATCCCATCAAATCCCTAATATAATCCTAACCCATCCTACTCTTTTACCTGTTTTATCCAATTTCCCCGGCTGGCAACGCACACGTAACTCTCCAAATGTTGTATGTGTCTATGGGCGACGGGATTGTACGTATAAATTTAGTGTTGGAACGCGTCCATATGCGGCGAGTCGCGGCGCGTCGTGCCGAATCTCTCAGGCGCATCACTTGTTAGGCAAATCTCGTTGCGGTACGTTACGACGCGACTCGCCCCGTCTCAGTGGACGCAAGGAAGCGGATGAATGTAATCTATTCCAGTTAAAAGTGTGACAAAAGGTAAACATACAACCTACCTACGTTAAAATAGTTGTAAATTGCAAAATAACATTTTTTTGAAAAATGCTTCTTTTCATCCTTTTTCTTTAATTCCCCAAATATTGATAGTTTTGAGTTATTAACGTAAAACGAAACACCTAAATGAAAAATAACAATTATTTTCTTTTACGATTAAAACATACAGATCAGCAAAAATAAGCGAATTGATGTCCTATCTTTTTTGATAGATATTTGTCATCAAAACTATATTAACTATAAAAGCATAAACACAGTTTCTGACGCTAAATTTCATAAAGAACCATAAATTATTAAAATACTTCATTTATAATAAAAAGAATATATTTTTGTTTATGGGGTAAAAAACATCAAAATTTTTAACAAAATTCCGTTCTGTGAACACAGTTTCCGTTTTGTAAAATAAACATTTTTTTTATCCGAAATATCTATTTTTGTATCCACTACCCGCTCGACAAGTCAAAATGAAATTATGGAAGTAAAATATACATGCGATAATTTTCTACAACTTTCTAAGGGGATTAACGCGACTTCAGTGCTGTAAGAAGATGACTTTTAAATTTTTAATAACGCAACATTATGTCCTTGGACCTTAAAATGCTGATATTTAGATTTTTAACGAGGGGACTCTAATCTCACCTTGTCTCACTAGTGACAAATCACGTGAAGGTCATTCAAATATCCCCTTTGCACAAGAGAACGTGAACGCAAATAATTCTGCACGAATAGCTGGGCGTAAAAAAGTTGATCTCTCGTGGGCCACGACATATGCTTAGCTACGACCAAAAGCAGCTCGCGTTAGATGGAGTCGCTAAACTTTGCAGCGATTCAACCGAGGAGAGTCGAAATACGTTTACGATATAGTCAGTAGTAACGAATCTAAGATACGATACGAACGATCCGGATTCCAAGCAGCAGTCAACTGTCTGGATTTCCCGAGATGAGCCAAAACCAACCAAAGTCACACTAACAGAGCGCTTAAGAAAATGGTTGCCTCGTTTGTGGCAAAAGAGTGATCACGTCGCCATCAGTGTGCTAGAAGATCGTAAGATGGTTACCACTGACTGTTATATCTCCGTTTGTTTGTTCCACAAGTTATCACAGAGTTTCGAAAAAACAAATCAAGACATCTTATGATACCGCACTATGAAAGTGCCATCACGCACACCGCCCACAAAACAACGACGTTTTGTAGGCGGTGTGCAAGCGGCCAAAATATCGAAATTTAAGACCATCCGCTGTACAGCCCTGACTTCAGCCCAAATGATTTTTTATCTTCCCCAAAATAAGGCAGTCTTCGAGATTAATGTGCTTAAACACACGAAGAAACTGTTGACGCTTACAAATCGGCCATTTTGGCATCCCCCATTTCGAAGTGGAATAAATGTTTTAAAAGCATGCCAAAAGTATGTTAAATACCACGGAAAATTCTTTGAAAAGCATTAAATGGTAATTTTCCGTTAGATTGTACTTATTTCAAACAATAAGACTTAAAATGCAGCTCTCATAACTACCTAATAAAAGACAAATTGCTGATTTCGTAATAATTGCACTAAACAAAAGTAATTTTAACAGTCCAAAGTTATTGTCAACACACATGTTATTTTAAAAAGAGTTTCTTAATTAAACGTCGTTGTCATGAGTTGGTAACCAAAATACTTTTATAAAATATTCGATAGAAATGTAGGTTACATTTGGACCGTTATAAACCCATTGCATTTTTCAACTAACAACACTATGGATAGATATTAAAATTTCAATGTCTATATTATTTAAACGTATTTTTTTTAGTGTGTTGCAAAATATGGATATTCAACATCACTGTATTACCAAATACACTGCGATACACTTAGGTACGATGTCCAGGCACTCAATTTTATTTTAATATATTCGACCTATATGAGTAGATAAATATAATTTGATTATGGACCAAATGAGGCCATCTAAATTGAAAAATAAAGATTTACGTAGACGAAGCATATAATGTTTCTGTTAAAATATTTTTAATTCATCAAATATGCAAAATGTATTTTCCATGTCGGATTTCAAAATCTACTAATCAATTCGTCGTCCCTATGAGAAAAATTGCTGAAGGTATAGTGATATCGTATAAAATCTATATCTGGAATAAAACTATGCTAAATGTTACCGAGTCCTATAAAATCGATTTTATAGATTTCGCGAGAAAATTGTCATGGAAATGAAATTAGTAAAACTGATGAAAAGATTATGCTTTGCTAAAGAGAAAGTTTCTCAGCAAGTATTTTGGACGTGCCATTAACCTCAATACCATTGAAAAACTTTTCACTGCATCGCTATTCTTAAATTCAAGATTAAGTCAATAGAATACTTGCGTTAACATTTTCTTAACTATTGTACCACATAAGAAGTATTCGTGACCCTTATTCATCCAAAGCAGCTCGTTCCTTGAAATATTTTGACCTAACCCAAACGATGAAGTTTAAATTTAAAAATGGAAGAGTGCATTTACCACCTTTTACAACGTAAATATTTTATGTAAAATTTTTTTCAGATTAGAAAGTCTGAAAATAGACATTAACATATCAAAGAAAGTCTAATTGGTCAGTCGCTCTTCAGAAGATTACTCGAGAATTGTGGGCCTTCTATTCATTTTTTTTAAAGACATAGTTTATCAAGCGAGCAGACGGTTCGCCTAATGTTAAGTGATTATTATAGCCTATGGACACCCGCAACTACGCAATGGGGTAAAAACAAAACAACAAATTTTATAGGGAACGTAAATGAGTGGGAAAAGAAGACAGTAGCAATGGCCTTCTGGCAGCTTCACGAGCTAGGCCTGTTTTACTTTACGCTAATACCAAATAAGAAAAAAGCAGCAGGACCTTTGTGAGGTATTGTGATCAACCTCTGTTGGTAAACACAACCTTATACATATATATGGCCCATGCTCCATTATTAAATGTATTGAATTTGAGGTATTACATACATTAAATACGTACTGAAATGACGCCGAATTGGCTTACAAATTAAACCAGTTACATATTGAATCTGTTAACAATGTCAGTTATTGAATTTTTAATAAAACAATTCAAATTTTTAATACAATAAAAAATGTTTTTTTTTGTAAATTACTAAAATTACTTGGGTAGTTTATTATACTATAAATGTAATAATGTAATATTTAGATTCCTTTATTTTCCATTACTGCCGCTTACATCTGCTTATGGCTTAAATTATGCAACGGTTATACGAGTCACGTCAGAGTAATATGATCTAATAACATCAGGTCTGGTCGGACTTAAGCAGTTCGGCATCAAAGGTTTAATGGTCGGTTATAGCATTTGCTAAGCCGTTAGCTCCGGCGTTGCTGGTCTTGGATTGTATTCCTACCCGGGACAAACATTTATAGAAAAATATGTACAAATAATTTTATCGGATCTGCTCCTTGGTATGTATGTAAATTATGTACGTAGCACGGCCATGAGTTGAGTATCAAAAAGCTTACAGGAAAAAGCGTACAGTTCAGAAAGATAACGTTTTATATTTGTACATACAGGCATTTTAATTCTTTCTTTTTAATATAACCTTGAATATATTTACATTAAAATCAACAACTTTGAATGCAAACTTCGGCTTTTTATTAATTTAAAACAATTCCTATACGATTCTCCGAGCTCGATCGATATTAATTGAACCGAATTATTGCAGTACTATTCAGATCGACGATCCAAAATTGGATTCCTAATCTAGGGTACTCGTATAATAAACGCTGATGTGTTTTATTCATTTCACATTGCACTCATAAAAGTAATCACGAGCATCTTAATTCTCGAATAGACTAAAAGAGCAGACCATTAATGAAAGTTTTTTATGTAGTAGTAGTAGTAGGGAAATTAATTTGAATAGAATAGCGACGGGGATAAAAGTTTTTGATACAATTTAAATGAAACAATGACAAGTGTCCCAATAATTTGCAAAGAAACTTTTCTGGCAAAGCAAGATCTCAAGTCTGCCAAAAATAAAAAATTGAGACCTGTTTTGGTTTTTCTGCGTAAATCTTATGTTTTTGGGAGTGTCCAATCTGAAAATGACTTTCATTCTGTTATAGAACGTCACGTTTTCTGACAATGTAGCTATCTATGTTATGCAATTTATCATTTTAAATTAAAATATAAAAGACTAAAAAAATTTTTATTTATAGTTCCGTAACCAAACATCTTTTTTTATCTAAAACATATTCATAATTAAGCTCCAAACACGTTTCTTTTGGTACATTTTCGCTTGTAGAAAGCATTCGAAAGGTCTCTCTTAAGCGTCCAACAGAAGTCTGCAATCATTGAGACTCTCCATCTTCCCTGGCATCTTTTTTCCATCTCCTTAATATCTTGGTAAAATTGTTAACCTTATTCTTTGCTCAAATCTCTTAAATTTTCTGGAAAGTAGTCGAGGTGGGAATAAAGAAAATGTACTTTTGAACAAATTAGGCAACCTAAAGCTTGAAAGGCTTTTAATATTCTTTTGCCGATTTATTTGAAATTAGGGTCTTATTTATTGCCTAAAAATGTATCTATGACCTCTTTAAAGGCAATCCATCCTTCTCTTTGAAGACCCTTGAGGATCCGTCATGGTCGTGATGAATTTTGGTTCAGCCATAAGCCGTCTAACAGCTGGTCCAACGAAAACACCTTCCTTCAACTTTGGCTCCGAAAGACCTGAAAACTTTAATATTAAGTATTCGAAGAAATTTCCATCCCTTGGACGTGACTTTACAAATTGCTTCATCAATCCCAGATTTATGTGAAGCGGTGGTATGAGACATAGTGGACTTTATGAAGATGCACCAAAGTTTCATGCAAGACGTTCTTTTCGCTCCCTCGGAGGCCAACACTTTTTGGTCCAGCGATTTGCTCGGTCTCTACTATCCCATAGACACAAAAAGCAAGGGAGTTTGACAAACCCAGATTGTTGTCCGAGCAATATGCCCAAGATTTTTAAATCACCGCACATTTGCCAACCGTCTTCTTTATATTTTAATTTGCAAAGAATCAATTCCAAGTTCTTGTAAGTTTACTTGAGGTGTACGGAATGACCGACAGAAATGGAAGCATAGAAACCATCATTGTGAAGCAGAACTGCTTTAGGCTTCCTTTTGAAGAATCTATGAAAATACACCTCTGTCCTAAGTCGTATGAAATCTTAAATGTATCCATCAAACCTCCCTTGGGCAAAGTAGGAAGTGAACTTCTTTTCACGATATTTAAACCAGGAGGAAGACACTCCCGGCAAAAGTAAGTTCCTGCTTTTTTGTCTCGATCCAAGCAACTTAGCAGCATTTTTGAGAAGATTCAACTCTCTTTCCAAATCATTTAGCTCGCTCTGGGAAAACATTTCGGACTGTTGTCATCTTCAAATTCAAAACTTGACTTATCATCGGGTTCAGGTTATCAGCACCATCTTCGCCAGAACATGGAATCTCTTCCAAGGTAGCAGTAGGCCCTTGGGCACTTGGCAATGGTATTTCGGTCCCATGAGGAATGGGTCGAATATCTGATTGCAGATTAAGGTATAAAATTGACTGCTTCCGTTTTGAATTATGCCCTTTCACATTATGTTCACGACATGAACATAAATTAATAATTATTGACAGTGAATGTTATTTATAATAGCAAATAGCAATAATTTCATTTTTTAATTTAAAGTGGCAACACTACATTTTTCCTCTTCTGACCATGT